>CM042215.1:5315985-5558485 GCA_023566465.1 Cottus gobio | reverse complement strand
ATATATTACATGTTAATTCTTTATATATATATATATACAGGTGTTTTTACCTCGGACACAGCCATGCTAGCTGTTTCCCCCTGCTTCCAGTCTTTATGCTAAGCTAACCGCGTCATGTCTTTAGCTTCATATTCATCATACAGACGTGAGAGTGGGAACTCTTTGGATTATTCTTTTTTCTTTTCATTCTCTGCTTTTTAAAACACGTCTGCTTTCATATTAACAAGTTCTTGACTAGTTCATAGTCAACCTCTGTATGTGTCCTCCGTTCTTCCTCCAGGTTTGCCCTTTCGGCTGTGAACATGGAGCAGAGGGACTATGACTCCCGCACAGCGCTCCACGTTGCTGCTGCAGAAGGTGACACTTCATTATGCGTTCATTCATTCCACCTTCAACAATCTCTGCTGTGATATTCAAACAAGAATAACTAAATACGGCATTGGGCTTGCTCTCATTTGTCTTTCAGGTCATGCGGAAGCCGTTGTCTTCCTCACTGAAGTATGTAAAGTGAACCCCACCATGAAAGACAGGTATGGATTTTAAATAAAAACGTATTCTTTGATTAAAAAATGTCACATAAATATGTCCATTCTTATGGTCTGGCTCTAAAAACACAGCAAAAAAATGGAAGATCACACAAAGGATGAACAATAAAAAAAAAACAATTTCATAAAACAAAGGAGAATTTACCAAATGTAACAAACATGAAAAAGCTCATAAAGAACGCCGGCAGGCAAGCAGGCAAACACGCTGCCAGTTCGACTAATGCTGAAGCCAAACATCCAGCGTAGCACAAGGTGTCGGGGGAGAGGACGCCCACGCCGCCCCGGGAGGGGGGCGGGTCTTATAGGATGAAGGCAGTCGGCCAGCTGCCTCCAATTTGCTTGATGGCCTCACGCTCCAACCAATCAGGAACCAGGGACACTGAAAGTCTCAGCGGAGGGCCTGGGGCCGTCACAACCCACCCATAATAACATATTACTTTGTGTTTCCCATCAGGTGGGGGAACACGCCTCTTGACGACGCCATGCAGTTCGGCCATGACGTTGTTGTTTCAGTCCTGCAAGAATACCAGCGCGAGTACGCGGACAGCAACGCAACAAACGCCACCGAGGAGCAGAAGACCCCGCTGGACACGCTGAAGAGCATCGTCTAAACCCCACGAGGGACCCCAAGGGTTTGTAATGGAAATCAATCTATTTTATTATGAAAAGGACTAAAAGGACACGGGACAATAGAGACCTGAGGAATGATTGAGTTCATTTTTAATGTGGTAATAGATGTTATATAATGTATTTAGACTGTTGGAAAAGCTATTCAGTGCAGGATTGAGTCCCCCTTGATGTATTCCTGCAGACGGGAGAAATTATTCAACAGCGTAAAGTATCAACAAAGCACTACATAATCAGGCAATCTGTTGTTTTATGCGGCGAAAACAAAAATATAAATTCAAGCCATGATTGGATGGTGTTGCAATATTAATGAACTGTTTTTGTGTGCTCAGTTTATGATATAAAATGCCACTGTGATGTAAATATCTAATATATTGAGCCTACTTTTTGTTCAAATATGGAAATATATTTTGCTTAATCAATACTTCATTTAATCAGGGGACTTCATGCCCCCTGTATAAATATTCCCAAAGCTCCTTCATTCATTAGTCTAACTCAGCAGGAGCTGATTTAGTTGCACTTTGTTTTATTATAGTTTATAAAGTTCATAAAGGCTCACAGGCCAGTTAATTCCCTGTTGATGAGGTTGTTGTTTTCTTTTTACCTGTTTATTGGTCACTTGTATATCACAGAGACATCTGCTTGACTCAGTGCACATCTGGGTTATTCTAACACAAAATATACAATAAAAAGGATGCAAATGAATGTTGCAAACTAGACACAGAGCTGTTTGAAGTGATACTTTTTTTTTAAATTAAAGTTTTTGATTGTTAGTATGCAGTACTGCAAAACTCAGACACAAGTCAACTTAGTTGTGATAGAAAAATAATAATGTTCTTCCATCTCAAATGATTGCATTTTAATAATTGTGTTATATTTCATTTAACTCAGTGAAAGGCGGTGAAATGATTCCTAAACAGTACTTCAGTCCGTCACTGTAAATATGTATCATCCTGGTGTAAATAAAAGAGAGACGCAACAGCCGTTTCATTGAAGTTATTTATCAAACAATATAGTGCATGAAAAAGCTTTATGCTCTGTGTGATATCAGAGCGAACACACACGCACGCACACACACACACACACACACACACACACACACACACACACACACACACACACACACACACACACACACACACACACACACACACACACACACACACACACACACACACACACACACACACACACACACACACACACACACACACACACACACACACACACACACACACACACACACACACACACACACACACACACACACACACACACACACACACACACACACACACACACACACACACACACACACACACACACACACACACACACACACACACACACACACACACACACACACACACACACACACACACACACACACACACACACACACACACACGTTGTGATGTGATTGCATGATGCTGGATGACATACACACTAAGTATGAACTTGCATTGTTACGAGTCATTATGAACCAACTGGACCGTCACCTGTAATAAGCTGCAAATGAGTCCGACATATTTATTGCTTTCTTTCCTGCACTGTTATGATTAACCCTGCCGCTGTGCCAACCACCATCACCTCCACCATCACCATCCCAGTTCAGCCCGCTTCACTTTAAGCCTTCGGGCTCCGCCAGACCAGAGTGTGTGAGCAGCTCCCCGTCCCAAAGTCCGAACGCGGGGCAGAGGGGAGTCTTGAACTGGGCCCTGATGGTGTGAATGATTGTGTGCGTCTCGATGTCCATCAGCTCCAGGAGGCCCGCTTCGTAGTCGAGCCGGATGCCTATGCGGTCCGGCTTGCCCACCTGCGCCACGGGAACCACCTTGTTGCCGGTCATAGCGAACCACTTGCGCTGAGCGTAGCCGAACACCCAGGAGGACCTGTTGGTGCCCACGCAGTCCTCTCTGGACATCAGCGCCTCGGCCACACCCAGGCGAAACTCTTGGGACTTTTTCACCGTCACCTCCCAGTAGTGGCGCCCGCCGCTGATCTTCTCGTCGCCGAACACGACGGCCCAGTCTCGGAAGCGCTCGGGGTTGTTTTGCACGTGGCTGGGGTCCAGACCCAGCATGCGGTAGATGACGGCTGTGTTTTTCTTGAAGAGGTCCAGGCTGCTGTGAGCCGTCAGCTCATCGAGCCTGAACTGAAGATCTACGGAGAATATTAAGAAAGAAAAATTTGTTTCTTGATGACTTTTAGTTTGATAATTAATGGATTTAATTAATGGAAGCCTCATTGATCTCGTCATTAGCAAATTACTCTAATTCTGGCTCTATGCTTGCGATTTAAGAATGATGTGAATATTTGGGGTATTTTTTGCTTTTCTGGAGTGATGATACAAACAGGAAACGGGGAGGGAGATGTATGACATGCAACGTTAAGGTTCTGTGGAATAGGCTGTACGGCCCCTGATAAAATCATGGAAACCAATTGATCCGAAACTGGGTGGGAAAGAGTTTAGTAAACTTCTTTGACTTGTGAAACAAAGGTGCGACTTTTAACTTGACTTACTGTACTAGAGGGAGATGGAGAGAGATCATATTGGCAATAAAAACAAACAAAGTATTTTCCAGAAAAGCATTTTGGGTAATTGGACAGTTATTTCGCGCAATGCTAATTATCATTTACTCAGCAATTTGAGACTATTTGCTAAAATCCTCGGTTGCAAGTATTATTATTATTATTATTATTATTATAGAATTAAAAGGACAGTGTCTGATAATAATTTTAGGTTCTCTGTGTGCCCTGAGCGTGGGAAATATGATTAGCTAATTGCTAAAGTCTTCTGTTGTCATTAGTTTGAAGAGAAACCTGAAATTAAAGTTTGACATCCTTCACATATCAGTGCAGGTACAAATGTATTTATAATAATACAAATATTTAACGTGGATTTATTCTCCAAGAAAAATGGCAAACTGTGAGCTCAAGCAGGACAACGCTAGTTTCTTACCCAGAAGTGACGGACAGATGAGGAATTAGGGTGTAAACCAGCACATTGTGGATAACAGGTAACGGTGTGTTTCTAATCGGATTATCACCCATGTTAGACTGTGTAGGAAACGAGTATAATTGAGGAATTTCCTGGTTTTGCATGTGTCCAAAGTAGTTTTTCCCACTTAAAAACGGTACTCAAACTACTCAACTAAGTCTAGTTCAAGTTAAGATAAAGTACAAGTCTGTTACTTCCTAAACTTTCGTTTTCATATTTATTTTGCCAATAACACGTGTGAACGGTGACTTCGTTGCAACCCATGTATCGACTTTGTTGTTGTTGTTGTTGTTGTTGTTGTTGTTGTTGCAGGACGGACCGTTTACAACGTGACAAAAGCTCCAGAACAATAACAAACATCCATCATGTGCTGTCAGTGGCTTCGCCTGCTGGGACACTGACCTCTGCGCTGCAGCTCAACAAGCGAACTACGATTATCTTATTTAACTTTTTAACAAAAAACAACCACTCACTGTTCCCCGTCGAGGCGGAAACGTAGCTTCTCCTCGCTGGCAGACTGTGCGCGACTGACAAGCAGGAGACAGTCCGTCCTGCCAGTCCACACAGACGGGCTGCTCTTACGGGTATCGCCATGTTTTTCGGTGCTGCTGCTGCTGCTCTCACATGTTTTAAACCCCTTCGTCCTCTCGGGGTCGACTAATGAAGCAGCCGCGCGCTCTGCTGCCCCCTGCAGGCCTGGAGAGGAACAGCACGCCTCACCAACGAGACCCAGCAGGAAGAAAGTCTCAATACTTGCAACCGTTTTACTTCTTATTAAGTATACCTTTTAAACCCCAACTGACCTTGACTTTATTTGATTGAATTATGGGAAAATACAAATTAAAAAATACAAATTAAAAATACAGGAAGTCTTTGGTTTAACAGTAACATTAGAAGTGCAAATAAAGGTAAATAATAATACTAATTGAATAATAATTGAATTATTATAATAATTATTACCACAATTATTATTAATATTATTAATAATTATAATAATGAATAATAATAATATAATTATTATATTATATTTAATAATAAAAGCTTCAATTATAATAATATAATTATTATATTATATTTAATAATAAAAGTTTCGATTATAATAATATAATTATTATATTATATTTAATAATAACAATAATTAAATGGTAAATAAACTGTTTTGCATTGCGCGTTCTAGTATTCTGACCACTCAAAGCGTGTTAACACTACATGTCATCATTCACCCGTTCACACACTGATGGGTAGAGCTACCATGCAAGATGCCACCTGTCCATCAGGACTATCTAACATTCACACACATTCACACACTGCAGGAACAGCCTGAGGGAGCAAGTTAAGTGTCTTGCCTAAGGACACATGGACTAGCCGAGCCAGACAATTGAGAAGCTGGGTCCAGGTGTCACTTCTGCTGATAATGACTTAAACGGTAATAATCTTCAGTAAGGAGCTAGGACAAACTTAAAGATATTCATTCAAATAAACGTCTCTTAAGTCACCGTCACCGCAGGAGGTAACGCAATGGTGATTGAGATAGTGGCCAATGGAGGAGACTTTTGCAATATTTGCAGTATTACAAACTGTGTGTCTGTAACAACATTCCTGGAGAAGTGGTTGTTTGAGTGTTTTTCTCCCTTGTATACAAAAAAAGTCAAATCCTGCACACAGTGCTAAAAACTTGAAGCTCATGTATCAGCCAAAATAATGAGATAGAATGGGAATAACACAGACATGGGAAAAATGTCCATGGTCATTTGATTCGGCCAGAAGAAAATGGAGATTTTTGTTATTTGTTATGGCGACAACACAGTGGGGCCCTAGAGAGTTATCCCAGCTCGCTGGGAAGAAGCAGACGCAGCACTGGAGACGTATGGCTGCTAGTCAGGCAGGTAGCTCGTCCTTCTTTCTGGGTCTAGAGCTCCCATTGTTCAGCTCATTTACTGTAACCAGTTTAGCGTTACAGCTTGGTGGAATTAGCAAACTAATCCATTTCAACTGGGAAGTATAAGAATTTCTGCATTGTAGATCAAATTCCCCGAAATTCTATAATATCCTAATATAATTTGTGTGTGTGGGAGAAAAACTGTATTACAGAATTTTCTCAGAGAAAGTTGCCACATAACTCAGTTTGCAATACTGCAAATATTAAAATGCTGCGGTGTTTTCATCAGTGTGCCATAAGCCCGATCACTAGAGGGACTAACAGACATTTATATCGATGAAAAGCTTCAAGATTGTTTTCATCGTCGGTTTAGTTTATAGGGAAGAACCCGGTCGCTATAATTCTGATACAAATTTTGAATGGAGATGTATGATCTATTCCTATTGTGTTAATTTCTCTATAGACTCCTGACTGCTAAACTCCAGCTCCAAAACATAAAGTACACAAGAGTAAAAGTAACATAAACATACAGATATCCCAACAGTTACTCAATAGGAGCTAGCTTGGTTAGCTGTAAACGCTTCATACTGCGGGGCGACTGTGGGGCAGTGGTTAGCAAGTCAGTCTTTCAATCAGAGGGTCGGTGGTTCAAGCTCAGCCAGTCCATGTTGTTGTGTCCTTGAGCAAGACACTTAACCCTAATTGCTCACCGTTGCTGTGTCTACGGTCTACTGTATATCATGTAAGTTGCTTTGGATAAAAGCGTCAGCTAAATGAAATGTAATGTAATGTAACATACTAAATACAATTCGACTAAAGCTCCAAAAAGCACATTTGTGGAGTAGATTAGAAATGCCTGTCAGTAATAAAAGTTTACAAGCAAGAGAATGCTGGTGGCAGAATAACCACATGACATCATTCCTTCAATTAAACCTTATAGGATCAATTATATCGATCTGTAAACCTGCAGTATTCATGTTTTATTTCTCAACATACTATCAGGGTCCAAATGCTGCTTTGAATCTCTCTCCACACCACCAGAAGTTAGGTTTAAATGAAGAAATGCAATGAATCTTTTATTCATTTAATTGACCCGAAAGTATAGTTAAATTCAGAAATATCGACTCTAGTGGAATACTCACCATGTGTAATGTTTTTAACTGAAGAGTGCAACGTCCCTCCAGGATGCTGAAAAACCCCGACACTCCCAGGAGAAATCGGACCTCCTTTTGAATTCGATTTTTAAAAAAAAAGTTAAAATAGAGTTTATGTTTGGCATTTGGCTCTAAACAGAGAGCAATAGGGATCCATACTAAGTGTGAGCTTCAAACGCACAACGACAGCTGTTGAATACTTAAACTTCAAACTCGGTTTTGGATTCAATAACAAAAAGTATCTTTTGGCCTCTGCAGTATCATCACAACTGTGTGTTACTCCATTTTTTAATAAGAACTGCTCCAGGGCACAGCGGGCAAATGCGTCTTTTAATGTCAGATAAGATTCTTTTGTTTCATCCTGACGTATTTGAGGCAGGCGATGCATCTTTCATGACACGTAATAAATATTTTGTTGTATTAACAAAGCTTGACTCGGCCTTGTCGCACAGTCAGATCCATTTTCACGCCAGCATCCAGCTGGGGACTAAATGTCATTGTTTATTCATGGTCCAATCTAAAAATGATTTTTCCTTGGCGGTGCCTGATGACGGCGTTGTCTTGGAGAGTAGCTGTTGAGATATCCTCACCTCTTCAAACCGACGCGGAGCTTCGGGTGGATCCTTCCTTTATCTACTTGATTCATGTAAATCATGACATGAATACTGAAAACACACAGCAGAGCATCACTATTCTACATACACTATAGGGAGGGAAACACAATTAATATGTCATTTATGTCACATTTATTTTGAACGTTTGGCTCAAAACAGGCAAAATAAATATGTCAAACTGGGCTCTTGCTGTTTTTCTCGATTTGATTTAGTTGTTTTATAGACTAAACAGTAAATTGATGAATTGAGAATATATTAAGATTAATAAATAACAAAAAGAATTCTCAGTGGCGGTCGTGTATGTTGTAGGCTGAGATATTTAATAATGCAATAATAATGATGAGAAACCATCGCAGCTAAAATATAAATGAAATTGTGATGGCAGACTTTGAGGAGCTCAGTTCAGTTTCATGGGTTCACTCAGGAAATATATATATATATTTTTTCCCACTGTCTAAATACTGAACTATATTTTGGTCTGTGAGTGTGTTGAATCTTTAGTATTTTAGTTGTATTTTATGTCTTTATACTTTATTGGCTGCGGGGAAGTGTTGCTCTCCCTCCATCTCTCACTGTTGGCACATGTTGACACAGTCTGTTTACCCCGAGTTGCCAGATCTGTGTGGATCCACCAGTCCCAGTGGTCACTCCGGCTGTGTGTGGGTTAAAGGGACACAACACCACGAAGTTCAGTCTCATTGTCTTGTCTTCTGCAATGCAAAGAACTTTGGGTGCACCCTTCATTTTTGGGGTTTTTGTTCTCACAGAAAGACAGGTGAAAGAAATGCTAAATGAGAGGATATAAAGGCAGGATATGGGGGCTCTGCAGCTTAGATTTTGCCCTTTTCTCCTTTTAATCCATCTCTCATGACACCCCTAATGTAATGGATGTGTGATACTGAATTCCAATTGTTAGCATTTAATGTACCTATTGATCAAATTATTTCCTCTTGGTTTTCTCTCTCTCCCTCACCCTCTCTCTCTCCCTCTCCCTCTCCCTCTCTCTCTCTCTCTCTCTCTACCCGGGCTGCGGTTAAGATGTGAAACTACAGTAACTCACAGGTGAACAGCAGCGCGTCAGTCCATCCTCCTCCTCTCCTCCTCCTCTCCTCTCGCTGCTGCCAGGCGGGCAGACACAAACACGAGCGGAGAGGGAAAGAAAGCTCACGACTCACCACCACCGACCAGAATAACCAACCCATCTTGACTCCCAAAACACGTTTTTGTTTTCTTCTTCTGAAAATCTCCCGACTTGACCCGAAAATCTGCGGATTTGAGAGGACGTGCGTAAAGGGCAGCTCCAGAGGAACTCCTAATAAATGAGCCGGGAGTGTCAAGAGGATTCTCTCTCTTCTCGGTCTCCGGGGTTCCTCTTGTTGGCGTGCGGCAGCGATGCGTGCTTCACTGGACTCGACCAGCGAATTCACAGGCTGATGAAACACTTTGTCAATCCTTCTCCTTCTTCTTCTTCTTCTTCTTCTTCTTCTTCTTCTTCTTCTTCTTCTTCTTCTTCTTCTTCTTCTTCTTCTTCTTCTTCTTTGCTTTACTGCACCCCAGTGAGGAGAACCCTGCAACACATCACAGCAGCGCAGCGGCGATAGATCTTATTGACATTTGGGTTATGCATGCTTTTCAGTGTCGCGCTGCTCTTGGGAAATGCATCACTTCTAGCCCGCAATTCTAGCCCGCAAGACTTTTTTTATAAACAGTGATCGAAATGTGTCTCCATCTGTGTGCGTGAGGGATGGCGACCAGAGTCCACGAGCGGTTATCTTCACGTCCGCACATGTCCGGGTGGATAATGACAGTGTATGCCACAGGTGAATGAATATCGGCTCAGTTCCTCTCAGCGGCGCGTGTCTTGAAGCTTTTTTTTTTTTTTTTTCTGACTCTGGGGTTCCGATCGAGCTTGTTGCACAGCGGCAATGGATCTCAAAGTAGAAGCCGAGGAGATGGACACGAACCAGCCTCCACCCATAGAAGTGTTTGCGCACAGCTCGACTCTGCACGGGATCTCGCACATCTTCACATACGAGCGCTTCTGCATCAAGCGCTGCCTGTGGGTCGTGTTCTTCTTGGGGTCTCTGACCTTCCTGCTGTTCGTGTGCGTGGACCGGATCCACTTCTACCTCGAGTACCCGCACGTCACCAAACTGGATGAGGTCACGACCCCAATCATGACGTTCCCCGCGGTCACCTTTTGCAACCTGAACGCGTTTCGCTTCAGCCGGGTGACGCGCAATGACCTGTACCACGCAGGGGAGCTGCTGGCGCTGCTCAACCAGAGGTACGGGTCAGGGGTTCACTCTGCATGCTGCTGCTCGTGCTTTATTACCTGTGTTCCCTTCGTATCCAATCATTCCTTCAACCCTTCCTTCCCCTTGTGATTGTGGATATCTAAATGTGTTTAATATTGCAAATATCAGTGTTAAATGTTACTATTTGCTCAAACTTAAGGTACATTAACTGTACTTGAGTATTTCCATGTTATGCCACTTCTACTCTACTACCGTTCAGGGGGAAATGTTGTACTTTTTACTCCACTTTTAGTGTCATTTGACATCTATCGTTACAAGATAATTTCAGTACATTTTGCAAATATTTCTTATATAATTATATATCTAATGCTGGACTTTTACTTGTAAAGGAGTATCTTCACAGTGTTGTAATTCTACTTTTGCTTAAAGCTAGGTTGGATAATCTATTTAAGAAAGATTGCTGTTATATTTGTTGAAATTCTCTGTTAATAAATTAAATTTCCTGAAAAAATAGAGAAAGAAATGGGTACCTGTGACTCAGGACTGTAATTAGCCCGTCCAACCACTTAATGTGGGTCGTCTGGCAATCTGCCTGTCTACCAACCTGCCTGTCTGTCTGCACTCTGTCTGTCTGTCTGCACGCTGCCTGTCTGCACGCTGCCTGTCTGTCTGCACTCTGTCTGTCTGCACGCTGCCTGTCTGTCTGCACTCTGCCTGTCTGCACGCTGCCTGTCTGTCTGCACTCTGTCTGTCTGCACGCTGTCTGTCTGCACGCTGCCTGTCTGCACGCTGTCTGTCTGCACGCTGCCTGTCTGCACGCTGTCTGTCTGCACGCTGTCTGTCTGCACTCTGCCTGTCTGCACGCTGCCTGTCTGTCTGCACTCTGCCTGTCTGCATGCTGCCTGTCTGCACGCTGTCTGTCTGCACGCTGCCTGTCTGTCTGCACTCTGTCTGTCTGCACGCTGTCTGTCTGCACGCTGTCTGTCTGCACGCTGTCTGTCTGCACGCTGTCTGTCTGCACTCTGCCTGTCTGCACGCTGCCTGTCTGTCTGCACTCTGCCTGTCTGTCTGCACGCTGTCTGTCTGCACGCTGCCTGTCTGTCTGCACTCTGCCTGTCTGCACGCTGCCTGTCTGCACGCTGTCTGTCTGCACGCTGCCTGTCTGTCTGCACTCTGCCTGTCTGCACGCTGCCTGTCTGCACGCTGTCTGTCTGCACGCTGCCTGTCTGTCTGCACTCTGCCTGTCTGCACGCTGCCTGTCTGTCTGCACGCTGCCTGTCTGTCTGCACTCTGCCTGTCTGTCTGCACTCTGCCTGTGCCCTCACTGCGAGTCTTCCACAAGCTGCTGATTGACAGCTGAGAGGAGATTACTTACAATAGCCATGTTCAATGTTTACGTTCATAATGATAATATTCGGTGATATTTTTGGAGATAGCCCTGTAGGTCCTCGCTAGATTTAGTGACTTTCTCTGTTCACATTCCTCCTGATGCAATTAAAACAAATACACTACAGGAATGCACTGCTGCGTTTGTTTTATAGTGACCGCCCGCCCGCCCTAAAGCATACTCTACTTAATGGTCTATTTCATTGTAAATGGGACCATCATTTACTAAATGAAATGAACATCATACTGTATTTAAATAAAGATAACTCAGAAGTAATTGTTTTTGGTCCCAAATACGAAGCGCTCAGCTTCAATCACCGATGTTAAAAACCACAAACCAAGCCAGAAATCTATGGATTCAGACCTCAACCTGAACAGCCATATTAAGAAGACTTGAAACTAGCAGTTGAGACCATAAACTCACGTTTACTATGTTTACTGAAGTAATAAATTCAAGAGATAAGTAGGATAATTTCCTCATAGACTTCTATACAATCCAAATTGTTTTAGGTTGCCCCCTGGTGGCCAGTAGAGAGAATGCACGTTTTAAGACACTTCCACGTTGGCTTCACTCGGCAGAACCAGAGGTTGCAGAATGACGATAAATGTTCCCTGAACCCTGAAAAGAGTTGGCAACACTGGGCTTGGTTTTTCTGTTGAACAACTTCTCAAATCCAGCGTACTCATGCTGGTTTCTCTCACGCTCTCAAGCTTCAGCTAAACAATCTGAATACTTCCTCCACTGGCAATTGTATCTCCTGGAGCTTGAATATTTTTTTTACCTTGTTGAGTCATCCAGTGCTCGTCAGGCTTGAATTAACCGAGGCGTAACTGAGGGCTCTGGATGCCGGAGCTGGCAACCATATGTGCCGTATGCACAGGAGGAAAAGAAGCAGAGTCTGCTTCCTCTGATTACAAGTGGAATGACAGATGCTCTGGGAATCTTTGTCTTTCTCACTCTTTCCCAGCCCAATCCACTTTTCTTCTGTGCAGTCAAATAATGCAACTTCTCTGGATTGTTTACGGTGATTAGGTTCATGCACATGGAGGTCCATGGAGCAGAGAAAGAGGAAAGATCTCATCGAGTGGGAGGCTTTTAAAGTTGTTTGTGGTGTCGTAATATTGTTCCAAATGTCAACAATGGCAGCAAGATGGGTGTTATTTGACCCCGTTTAGTCATCTGAGTGACGGGCTCTGATGATCGAACCTCTGACAGGCTGTCAGTTAAGAGATCAAGGTGAGGGCTCGGCCTGCAGGGCTGAAGGCCTCTGACGGCTTCGCTTTTTGGTGGAGATGCAGCCAACTTTAGCTCTAAATATTTAATGAAGATCCCAGTTTGAACACTAAAATTAGCTAATTTTTTCCCCCTGCGACGTCGGTATCGCTGATGATCAACACTTGCCATCTGGATTTTTAATTTATTTTGTAATTTTTTTATGAATACATCTCATAATCTCGCATTTCCAAGCAGCGGTTCACAAGGAAGACTTCACAGAGTTTGGAGACCAAAACGTAAACGGGGCTGAGTTTGCGTCTCCATGTACTCATCTCAACTCTCATACTCTGAAGTAGGTTTAGTGCTCATTATCCTGCCTCCCTTGGCAAAGCATGGAGGTGATGCAACGGCACACTTAGCTGTTATACCCCCGGCCAGAAATGGAAGTGCTTGTGGCATGAAATCCATTTAAGGCTGTTCTCTACCCACTTCCCATGTTTGGAGTCGTTGGTCTGGGAAATGTCTTGTGGCATGATATTTAAACCGCACACATCCTGGAGTGTGAGCCTTTCGCCGATCCCGGCTGCTGGTTTCTCTTGGGATTTTATCTCATAAGTGCCTTCTTGGCGGGTTTTGTCCACTACGCAAACAGTGGGGATGCGAGAGCCTCTCCTCAATTTAGTTCTCTTTCAATCAAACAAAAACACTCCACTGCTCGGCCATAATGAGGCCTAATTTAATCGTAATGTCAGGAAAATAAGTCCCGTTCTTCAATATTGATTCGATGTTTGAAAGATGTTTGAAATGTTAAATGTTAAAGGGAGAATCTCGTCTTAATGTATTAATGTAATCCCTGAAAACCTATGAGGTGCAGTAATACTCACACAAAAGATCAATGAAAGACCATAACCATACAAGAGCTACATTCATATGAGAAAATGTCATTTGATGCAGTCTTCTGGGGGGAAAAAAACATAACGTCACGCAATTTGCTCTTTGCTGAGTCCATTAAGATGGTGACATTTTTAATAATGGCACAATGGGGGATCACAGCGAGGGTAGAGGCTGGGTGCATTCACAGCATTTCTGCTCTCTTTTGATATGAAGCAGCGTGGTCAGATTTCTGCCAGCTCCATTAAATTAAAGGACATTTCCCAGTGCCACCGATAATGCTGGGTTAGATGTGTGTTGTCTGGCTCCCCACTCAGTTACTCGAAGGCCTTTTATTCCTAATGTAGTTTAAAAAAAAAGACTCGGGCTGGTGATGCAGACAAAATGAAATATCAAGTGTAACTGAATACCGAGGTATCATTAATGAGGTGATAGCTGGAGCTGCAACCAGGCAAGGAAACCTTTGAGAACTCAAAATATCCTTAAATATATGATGAAACGTGAGAACATTCATTCTTCTTTTCATCCAACAACTTAATACGTGGAGAACATTGTATCTTGTTATCAAAAGAACAGGAAATACAACCCCAACACCTCAATATTACAATATCAAATACACATGCATGTTGATTATGGATAACAAATGAATATGGATAAAAATCAAGCCTCACAGTTGCTTTTAAAGAATCTCTGATACATAAACACGACTGACAGCATACATGATAAACATCTAATGCTGCATGCTCTTTAGTCTTTTTATGAAGGATTAACAATGCATCTTTCTTGCATTGTAAGAAGTGACAGAAATAATGAGCTAAATTCACTCAAAAGTAGCATGATTCCCTGAAAACTGCATATTTTCTTTGCCATACCTTTTACCATTTTAGTCAGACTTGCTTTGGAATTTCAGACTTCATACGAGAGTTTAACTAAATGTCCTCAAGGCCAAAAAACCTCAATAAAGATAAACACATTTCTCTCCCACGTTTGAATCCAGTTAAGTGAGAACGGAGTTGAAGTGTAGCCTGAAGCTGCTACATCCACAGCGAGCGGACGACTGTCTTTATGGGCCCGTACAGCTGTGGTCGTAACTTCATTATGTAGTGTACGTTCGTGCGTTACTCTGGTAGTGCCATCGGTTTGCAGACAGAAAATGCCGCAGAAAACCATCCATTTTTTATTTATTTTTTGCTCAGTTTTCTGTCTCTTGTGATTAATTCTGGACTCTATTATTTTTAGCTCTGCTTCAGAGGGTGGAAGGTTGCGAGGAAGACTCATAAACCTTCCTGAAGTGTGCAAATATATGATGTGAAGCACTTTATCATCAGGCGGTGATCGTTCACTGTGAAGTCCCGTTCAATGAAAGTCCTCCATCCATACCTGCTTTCATCAAATCTGCACTTTGAAATGTATGAAATACTTCTTTGACCTCTGTCTGTCTGTCTGTGGGTTCGTCCAGGTACGAGATCAGGGACATTCATCTCGTGGAGGAGAGCGTCCTGGAGAGCCTCAAGGTTAAAGCCGATTTTCATAATTTCAAGCCGCGGCCCTTCAACATGTGGGAGTTCTACGACCGGACCGGCCACGACATCAACGACATGCTGCTGGCCTGCCACTTCCACGGCACCGAGTGCCGGGCGGAGGACTTCAAAGTGGTACGTTGTCCCCCCGAGACCAGTCGATCCAAAGTTTGTTGACTTGTCAACAAATCCTGCTAATGACCAAAAACCAACAATGACGTCATCCTGCTACAGTAACCAGTGTTGTCTGTGCAGCCAAAGCTCGATACAGCACGTTCCTCTTATTCCACTTAAGTCAAAACAACATTCACATTTTTCTAACCTTCTTGTGTTAGGAAAACTATAATCACACTGCAGACATTTTTTCCATATTTGTATAAGCGCGTCCAAGCTTCGTTTTTTTCCATGCAAACAGCTGACTGACATTTGAGAGCGTCACAGCCCGGTAAAGGTTACAAACTGATACGAGACATTTATTTCCCCTCTTTGTCCACAACCCCATGTGACGGGGAGGTCCCATACATATAGTTAACTCATATCAATATATCCTATGAACATACTGGTTATTAAACTGGTATTGAATATGGTAACAAGATGTAATGCATTTTACAAGAAAAAAAATAGTTATTTAGTGACGAGCAACTAGTACGTATATTTAGCTCCTTTCTAGACAATAAAAAAGCAGCACAAAGACACAGGCACATCCTTTGTTGGTTAATTTACGGTCAATATTTGGGAGGATGGGTTATTTTTGTCTATCAAGACGAAGCCAGTAAGACATTGTCAGTTGAAACCCCAACAATTATTATTATGTATAATTATGTATAATTATTATGTATAATAATTACAGATTAAATAAAAACTCAAAGTCAAAATAGACACCAGTAATGCTGATCTCTCACATCAATAAACCACACTGTTTATTTGGAGTGGAGCCCACATACGCTGTCTTTTCTTAAATACTTAGTAGGGCAACAAATCCGCAGCAGAAAGTAGTCCACAACAAATGCCCCCTTTAATCCTGTTCGAGTACCGGTCGATAAAAACTACAATGTCCCCGTGTTTGAGGAATTGATTGCTTTAGAAAAGTCTTCAGTAGGAAAACATAATAATTGGAAAGTCAGGAAGCGTTGTGAGATTGTAATCACAGACTATTTATTTTCTCACAATAAGAAAAATATAGACTATCACAAGCCTCTTTTTTTCTCCTCCTGTATATTTTTTTAATTTTAAAATAACACTCTTTTATAATATTCTTTGTTTGAATAGTAGCGTGCAGACAACACTCACTGTATAAATCATAGCAGCGTCTATTTATAGTGAGTTAAAGAATGATGAAACCCCGACAGCAGAGCGCGAGAGAGAGAGAGAGAGAGAGAGAGAGAGAGAGAGAGAGAGATAGAGAGAGATAGAGAGAGAGAGAGAGAGAGAGAGAGAACCTCTGAGTGAACTGAAGGAAAAGACGTTTTTCTGGGTTAGTTTTCGTACCCGAGGAAACCTGCTGTGATTTTGTCTGTGGATGCTGCTGCTTTCAATCGAAACCCTCTCCGGTGTGCGTGGCAGTAGATGTTGTTTGCGTGAACGTGCACGTCTTTTCATCCCCAGAGCACGTGTCAGACATCTGAAATACACCTCTATGATTGATTCTTCTTTTTCTTGTTTTAAAGATGGAAACATCCGGGTGTGTTCATCAGCCACGAGTCGTCAAACATACTTTTTTGGGGCTTTTTATTTATTCAATTGAATACCCACAGCCCCGAGTGAATGTTCACGTCTACCTTTTCATATTTTTTTATTATCATTTATTTCTACTTACAAAACAAGAGCAGGGGGTTTTATTGTGCAGCGAGGTGTGGGAAGATGCAGTGGAGCTGGTGCTCCAGTCCGCTGACATTACACACAGTGTGTACGCGCGACCGGAGCTGTTGTACGTTTACTCTGCAGCAAAAAAATGTACAGGCTGCAACGTCTCCGCCGTAAAATATCGCCGTTGCTGCTGTCGCAGCCGGACGCCATTGCCAACGGTCACTGGCATCCGACCGGGTTTTTAATTTGGAGCTGAACATTGATCATTCAGGCTCACTCAATAGATTGGATTCATTTTAATGTTATTTTATCTTTCCACAAGAAGATTCATGTTTATCTTTGCTGGACAGTCGTGGTTGTAGATCCTCTTTTTTATATATACAGTTAGGTCCATAAATATTTGGACATTGACACATTTTTCATTATTTTGGCTCTGTACACCACAACAATGGAGTTGAAATGAAAAAATCAAGATGTGCTTTAAGTGCAGACTTTCAGCTTTAATTTGAGGGTATTTACATCCAAATCAGGTGAACGGTGTAGGAATTACAACAAATTCAAATGTGGCCACCCTCTTTTTAAGGGACCAAAAGTAATTGGACAAATTAATATAATCATAAATCTAATTGTCACTTTTAATACTTTGTTGAAAATCCTTTGCAGTCAATGACAGCCTGAAGTCTGGATTCCATAGACATCACCAGACGCTGGGTTTCGTCCCTGGTGATGCTCTGCCAGGCCTCTACTGCAACCGTCTTCAGTTCCTGCTGGTTCTTGGGGCATTTTCCCTTCAGTTTTGTCTTCAGCAGGTGAAATGCATGCTCAATTGGATTCAGGTCAGGTGATTGACTTGGCCATTGCAGAACATTCCACTTCTTTGCCTTAAAAAACTCCTTGGTTGCTTTCGCAGTATGCTTCGGGTCATTGTCCATCTGCACTGTGAAGCGCCGTCCAATGAGTTCTGAAGCATTTGGCTGAATATGAGCAGATAATATTGCCCGAAACACTTCCGAATTCATCCTGCTACTTTTGTCAGCAGTCACATCATCAATAAATACGAGGGAACCAGTTCCATTGGCAGCCATACATGCCCACGCCATAACACTACCTCCACCATGCTTCACTGATGAGGTGGTATGCTTTGGATCATGAGCAGTTCCTTTCCTTCTCCATACTCTTCTCTTCCCATCATTCTGGTACAAGTTTATCTTCGTCTCATCTGTCCATAGGATGTTCTTCCAGAACTGTACAGGCTCTTTTAGACGTTTTTTGGCAAACTCTAATCTGGTCTTCCTGTTTTTGAGGCTCACCAATGGTTTACATCTTGTGGTGAACCCTCTGTATTTACTCTGGTGAAGTCTTCACTTGATTTTCGACTTTGACACAGATACACCTACCTCCTGGAGAGTGTTCTTGATCTGGCCAACTGTTGTGAAGGGGTTTTTCTTCACCAGGGAAATGATTCTTCTGTCATCCACCACAGTTGTCTTCTGTGGTCTTCCAGGTCTTTTGGTGTAGCTGAGCTCACCAGTGCGTTCTTTCTTCTTAAGAATGTACCAAACAGTTGATTTGGCCACACCTAATGTGTCTGCTATCTCTCTGATGGTTTTGTTTTGATTTTTCAGCCTAATGATGGCTTGCTTCACTGATAGTGACAGCTCTTTGGACTTAATATTGAAAGTTGACCGCAACAGATTCCAAACACAAATACCACACCTGAAATGAACCCAAGACCCTTTTATCTACTCCTTGTAAATGAAATAACGAGGGAATTATACAAACCTGACCTTGAAACAGCTGATCAGCCAATTGTCCAATTACTTTTGATCCCTTAAAAAGAGGGTGGCCACATTTGAATTTGTTGTAATTCCTACACCGTTCACCTGATTTGGATGTAAATACCCTCAAATTAAAGCTGAAAGTCTGCACTTAAAGCACATCTTGATTTTTTCATTACAACTCCATTGTCGTGGTGTACAGAGCCAAAATAATGAAAAATGTGTCAATGTCCAAATATTTATGGACCTAACTGTATATATATATATATATATATATATATATATATATACAAGTGTATATATATTACAGCCAAATGGTTCTTACCTTGATTTAACCAGCAGAGATGTCAAAGAAGATGTATTTTTTTGGGCCGGGGGAACATTAATACACACAATCATACACAATGATGCCAAAGAGGAGCTCAACAAGCTGCCACTTCCCACAGCAGCTGCATTGAAGCAGCTTTGAAGTGATATTTTCTGCTCATGGGCAATTTAATAAATGTTCTCACTAACCCAGTGAAAGGAAAACTACTGGAGTCCGTTATGTAGTTTGAAGTAGTGATATTACAGCGGATCAACTCCTGTTATTACATTATCTCTGGTAGCGAGCAGCAACTCTGATGTATTTTGATGTGTCTACAGCAGCTACTCTTTGAATTTAGGATTATATTCGAGACTCTTGCTGTCTTGCTGTCCTGCCTGCAGTAAAGGAGACGAAAGGTGGCTCGTAAACACTAGAATAGTTTTTAAAGTGCAGCTCCAGGCCTCACTGGTTTACACTCGCCTTTGTTTTGTGTATTAACTTAATTCATTATTTTGTTTTTCACGTTTATCGCTTGTCTTTTATTGGACTATATTTACTTACTTATTCTAAGTCGCTTTAAAAGCATCAGCTAAATGAAATGCAATGTGATCAAAATCCCAATACCAATTTCCCTCCAAAGGGCTTTACAATCTGTGCACTCAATTGTGTTTTATTTTGAAGAAAAGCTGCTGAATGATTAAACGTTCCTGTCTTAATAATCTGATAGAAGGTAAATAAATGTCCTACAGTGTTGGGAGTTGAACCGCCTCGTGTTAACTTACATAATAATAATAATATTGTCATTTTTTATAGCGCTTTTCAAGCCACTCAAAGACGCTTTACATACAACAAAATGAAAAAAAGGGATTAGAAAACAATCAAGACATCAATTAAAAACAGAATATTTTTTATATAAAAAAAACAGGAGAATAAGGATTAAGGATTCAAACATCCGTCTGAGTCTTAATGAGTCACGGTATCCCAATAATCGTGACAGAGCTGAGGCGTTCTTCAAGAGGAAGTGACCGTTTTGACTCATTGTTGTCAATGAAAGAATCCGTACATCTTTTCGCTGGTGACTGAGAGCTCAGCTGTGATCCACTAGATTACTTCCTCATATGAAGCTTATCAAATGACCGTGACACCCATCACATTATGGTTGCTTCAGTGGCTTCAGTTGCTTGTACTAAACGTAACGTATGCATGTATGAGTGGCGATGTGTTCACTTACTGCTGCACGTATACCGAATTACCGCTGGATGGATGCGAGCATTTAGCAGAGGGGGGAAAAAAAAACTGCAAATGCACTTTTAACTGAACTAAAGGCAATTTGAGTCACTAGTGATTTGTAATTTCCACCTCTACTCGGAGGAGACTCATTAAATTTTTTACGGCACGATGCATACATCCACTAAATGACTCCATGAGTCAGTTCAACAGTGGTACAAACTACTTCCTCCAAACGATCGTAAAGTTGAATCAGCGCCCCGCTGCAACATCATGACAGTGTAGCCTTCATGGAAATAGGATTTTTCTCCGTTCGCCGGTTTCCACCCATCAACCAGATGCTCTCCGACGGTCCATTATGTCCCGGTTCCCTGACTTCCCCACCCATCGACACACCTGTTCCACGCTCCCTGCATGCAGCAGCTCCTTTTCCCCAGTCGGTTACCAGTTGTCAGTGTTGCTCATGTCTGCCTGCCTGAAACCTTTTCTCTGCCTCTTTTTGTTTGGACTCCCCTCACCAGGAAGCCTCCACGCCGTCACTTTTCTCCCTGAACCGGTGAACTGTCCCCCGTCTGCATGCCTTCCTCCCTCTGCTGCCTGAATTCAACCTTGTGACAGTTTCTTTCACCGCTGTAACAAGTTAATTTCCCCTCCGGGGAAGAAAAGTCAGTCACATTTTTATTTTTAGCATTATAGATAGACTTTAAAACCGCTGCAAAGAGAGCGAGGGGGCAGGAATTGGTAGTCAGACCTGTGCACATGTTTAATAGGGTGGCATTTACTATTTATGAGCTATTTCTTTTAGTAGATATGTCATAATAATAATTTAAATTTTGTGGAAATGTAACACCCTGTTAGTTCAATGTGTGTCTCCTGATTGTTCATGCCCTTCACCTGTGTTTCCCCTCTCATATATGTATTAAGGTGCCATCTGGAACCGAAAATGGTTCTTCAGAGTGATGCCATTGAAGAACCTTTTCTGGTTCCACAAAGAACCTTTCAAACCAGGGTTCTTTAAAGAACCATTTCCTTAAATAGTTCTTCAAAGAACCTGTAAAGGTGCCTCACCACACCCGGTCGTGACAGGAAATGCTGCTGATCCACTTTCAGTGACTTTGGGCTCTTGACATGAATTTTGTTAGTTTGTTATTACTTGTGACGTTCTGAACTTTATAAATGTGTACATTGTGTTTTGGTACCTCAAGCTAGAGGATGGACTTAAGTCACAGCAGATATTTTGACTTGGAGAAACAGGTGTAAATCTATTTAGCTGCTCCAGTTTCGAGGTCCTGTTTGTTGGCTCCCTGACCGACTCAAACGATTTTTAACGAGATGTTCATCTTTAAAAAATGAAAATGACATGGGCCAAAACCACCTTTGAACCGTGAAACATAAAACGCCTTAAATTAGTTTGTTGTCCTCAGAATGGGAAGTTAAAATATGAAACCCCCTCAAACTGAACAGCCCCTGAGAGGTGATGACCGAGCTTCTGTGGCACTTTAATGCAGTTGTTGGCCGAGCAGAGTCCTCTTCTCCTAAACCCCCCAAAACATTACGTCATGACTTTTACCTGATTGGACTCCAGACGGCCTTCTGGTTCTGAGCACACGCTCCCAAACATTTACTTAGTTTTGCCTCAATAATTAATTTCTGCAGCGGAATATGAAATGCACTCATATTAAACATGTAAATAGTTGTTTATAGTGTGTGTGTGTGTGTGTGTGTGTGTGTGTGTGTGTGTGTGTGTGTGTGTGTGTGTGTGTGTGTGTGTGTGTGTGTGTGTGTGTGCAGTCCAAACACCCCCCCAAGCCTCCGATTGACCTTTCCATTTTCTTGTCCACTTTTATGGGGGATGGATAATTTATGTGGTAGTTCATTTATGTAGCTCACAAGTCCGAGACTTGTTTCTTAAACTGTGCTCCTCCTCCTCTTCCTCCTCCTCCTCCCGGCTCTCGGCTGTGATGGAGCAATTTCTCTTCTCTTTGAAGAGCATTGCGGCATTCGGGAAATTGCATCTGGCCAGAACGTATAGTGGCGGCAGAGAGGTGTTCCCCCTGGAGAGGTTTAAGGCCTTTATTTCTCCCCTCTCAACTTCCCTTTGTTATCTACATCACCGCACGGCTCCAGAAAACTGGAAAATGATGATCTTCCTTTGAAGACCGTCTTTGATGCATTGCATTGTTAATCTTTTCATTGTTTCATTGCAAAGTGCTTGATGAATAAAGAAAGAGGTATATCCCAACTGACTGTTCTTTGTGAGAAGATCAAAAGAGTAAAAGGAGGTTGATAAGAAACTAAGAAACTATTTCCGGCTGTATGTGATAAGAATACATATTCAGCACTCAACCAAATTGACAGGATGACTTTTTTTAAAACATAAATAAAGCCCCACCATATTATTTTGAAAACAAAAGAGTGATTGTAGGACGCCTCGGGGGCAGACTTTTCCAATTGACGGCACGCACAGAAGGTTGACAGCGCGTTGTCGTCGGCTGTCAGAGAGTCGCAAACGTTCCCGTTCGGCTTTCTGCATCTTCACAGCAAATATATTCCTCCTCCGTTGAGGTGCCGTTTAATAATACACCAGCGTGATGAAGAGTGGCCCCAAAACGGGAGCTGGATACAATATTTGTTTGAACAAAAAGAAAAAACTTCAACCTGATTACTTCGAATTCAAAACAAGATTCACTTTGACAGGATTCTTCTCAGATTTTAAACTTTGATCAGAAAGTGAGTTTTTTTCTTTTTCAAAGGAATTCTTGGAGGCCGTTCGTGTCTAAAAAAAATGCCAGCTGTGCCGCTTTCATCCTGTTATCCAAGTTTTTGGGGAGGTTGCGATGCTGTGATGATGATGATGATGATGATGATGATGATTAAGTTGCAATAATTTAGCAGAAAGCCTCGCTGTCTAAACTAAACTAATGTAAGAGTGACATTGTATGATGTAAACTTAATTACATGTAATACTAGTTAGTATTAGTTGGCCACTAGTGGGCGCTGTTCGGGTCTCTGTAGGTGAGAGGGTGAAGGGAGAAGAAGAGATTTATTCCTGCTGATACACCCACATCTCTTACACTAAGTCAAAATAATTGGATTTCCAGCACTGTACATCAGTCACAGTGGCTTTATTGCTTGATTTGTCATTTTTGTCCGACCTTTTAACAGACGTTGAGCAATCCTCGGTGACGCAAGTAAAACCGTCTGTGGGACAGATTGTAAAGCTCATGATTAACTTCCTCTCCGTATATTTACTGTAGTCTGATATTTACAGAAGATAGAAAAGATATCCGCCGGCTGTGATTGGTTGTTTCACGTCACATGACATGCAGTGCCGCAGGGTTGCAATAGCTGAGCTATTATTTTTTTTTAATCTCTAGGCGAAGACTTTGCGCCCTTAAAAAAAAAAAATAAGGCATCGGGCAACGACGTCGCTCTCGCTTTTGAGCACGACTTCCGCGCATCGACATTGACAACAATGGATTTGATTGCGCAATAATGTGTCCTGTCTCTCATGTCGGCTGAACAATGAGCTGAAACTCACCTCAAAGCTCCGTGAAGCCGAGCGGAGCTGCAGATTCAGGAGATAATTCAGTGGATCGGTTACGACAACCATCGTTGTTAGAATAAAAAATATGAATCATAACCGCTTTAGGGACACAAGTCCCCTGTCTTGTGTCCACGAGCAAGAGACAGTTATCTTAGCTTAGCTGAGCTTAGCTTAGTTTAGCCTACCTTAGCTTAGTTTAGCCTAGCTTAGCTTAGTTTAGCCTACCTTAGCTTAGCTTAGTTTATCCTACCTTAGCTTAGCTTAGTTTATCCTACCTTAGCTTAGCATAGTTTAGCCTACCTTAGCTTAGCTGAGCTTATTTTAGCTTAGTTTAACTTAGCTTAGCTTATTTTAGCGTAGTTTAGCTTAGCTTAGATTAGCCTACCTTAGTTTAGCTTAGTTTATCCTACCTTAGCTTAGCTTAGTTTAGCCTACCTTAGCTTAGCTGAGCTTATTTTAGCTTAGTTTAACTTAGCTCAGCTTATTTTAGCGTAGTTTAGCTTAGCTTAGCTTAGCTTAGCGCAAAGACTGCAAACGAAGAAACCTCTCGCCTGACTTTGGCCAAAGATAACACAGCTTACTATTAACTCTAAAACGCACTAATTGACACATTATATCTCGTTTGTTTAAGCTGTACAAATTTAATTCTGCCTCTAGATAAACTAACCAGCTGCTGCAGGCTGTAGCTTCATATTTGCTTCACAGACATGAAGGTGAAGTGAAATCCACAAAACAGCTTCAAAGCAAGAGAGGCAGAATTGTTTTTTTCTTTCATCTTTGATGTTGTTGTTTCTTCCATAACTTTTTCAAGGATA
The DNA here is from genome assembly GCA_023566465.1 of Cottus gobio. Lineage (NCBI taxonomy): Eukaryota > Metazoa > Chordata > Actinopteri > Perciformes > Cottidae > Cottus > Cottus gobio. The sequence goes on along the minus strand of CM042215.1, from coordinate 5,533,914 downwards.
CTATATACTTGCATTATTGATTTAATTTTAAACCAGCCGGGCTCATGTGACGTTATTGTGTTTCTTCACCCGGAGAGGAGCGGAGGAACGACTCCGGCTCTTGTCTCAGAGTCATGGAAAGCACCGGCGCTCCTCAACAGTTGCAGAGAATCATCGCCGCTAATTGGACTCGGAGGTATTTGTGAAGTAGTCGAGGAAACTGCGCTTATAAAAACCCAGTCACCAGCGAACTCCAGCAAAGTAGAACGGAGCAAAGAGCCCATCTCCTGGTCTCACGCTCGGCCCTCTTTTGTTTGTCAAACTCACACTTTGACAGCTCCGCCCGGGGAATAGACGAGCGTCTGCGAGCTCCCAGCTCGCTGCTGCGCTGTGGCCATAGTCGTGTTATAATTTCTGTCCTCTGATCGCTGCTGTCATGTCTCGGGGACGGCGCTGCGCATTTGTAGATTTAGATTTAGAGTCATGCTGAACCTCGGAGGAGGAACAAGGGGTGTGAGGCTGTAAATGTACAGAAGAATCCCGTTTAAGAAAAGCGTATATAAAATAGGACCTGTTTGTTACACTGTGAATTAATGTTAATTTGACTGAAATTGAAAAGAAATGCACTCTAAAAAAGTCTAAATAGAGTAAAGTCTACTCTTGCCTCAGAGTTAATCATTCTTAGAGTATGTTTTACTCTATTTAGTGTTTGTATTTATTTCTACATGATAATATAGTTACAAGAATTAGATTTAACTCTATAATTAAATTACATTCTTTATAGAATTAGATTGAATTCTATATAGAATTGGATTCAACTCCCTTCAGCTCTCTTCCATCCCATAAACCGTCAGCTCGTTCCAGCGTAGCGAGAGGTTTCATGGTTTCATGGTTTCATGGTTTCATGGCGGCGTGAATTGAATTTAAGGAACCGTGGTGGGCGTGGTCACGCTGTTTTACTCCAATCGATTTTATTCTGAAAATCTGCTCCTACTCTACTGGCTACAGCTAATAATTATGCTCCAAAATGATGAAATATTACTCCTTCAGAGGAAAATAATAGTAACTCCGTAAAAATTATTAAAATTTCCATATCTCTATAACGTCACTATCGACTACTTCCCAAAGCGTTGCCGTTTTGAACGCAGTCACTGCTCATAGCTGAGAGAAAGTGACTTTAATGGCAAACAAAGGCGTAAAGGTGACTAAACATTTGGATTACTCTAAAGTTTCAGGAAGTAGATTTTTCCAAATGTGATGCCATGAACTGAATCCAGTGGCTGTCTGAAGCGTAGGAGATCTAAAGATGTAATGTGAAATATACCCTAACCCATGCGGTGGAATAAAGCACATAACACCACCTCTATAGTACAGTTTCATTTCTGCAACGTGAAGTTGTCACTGAAGTGCAGGATTGGAAACAAACCTCCAGTTAGACAGAGTGACGGCCTTCAGCCACAACCTGAACTCTCCCAAAGCAACCCAGAGGGTGACGATGAGCTCCGATCTCTCTGACAGCTCCGACTGTGTCGGGAGCTGGAAAAGAACCAGACTCCTCCGGGTCCTCCGGGTCGGGGGGGGGGGGACAGCCCTCCTTTCCCTTGGCAAGAATACACTTAGGCCTGCATCTCCTTTTTTTTGTGGTTTTGTGGCCCGAAGCGACAGATGTGAAGCACAGCCACCACCCACAATGCCCGGCGGCGTGCGGGTCAGCACAGCTGCGCTCCGCATCTTGGCACCAGAATCTGTCGCATCCTCCTGCGCTGAGCCAGCAAAGTTATGTCACCTCTCGGTCACAGTGTTTATCCTCATTTGTTTCCCCCCCACCCCCTCCTTTTTTTTTTTTTTTCTTCCTCCTGTCTATGTCTGCTGCATTCCTCCTTCATCTCAACCCCTGCACAGTTCATCCCTCACATCCGGCCCCTATGGGCACGACACTCCTCATTACGTTTTCATGTCATGCTCGCTCCTCTCGCCCTCCTCTCTTTATCTCCCCTTCCCTCCCCTCACTCGTATGCCCTTTCCTTTGTTTTCTTGCTCCCATGACATCCCCACTTTTCGCTTTCCGACTTACGAGCCAAGAGTTAAAAAAAATAAAAGCAAACAAAAAAAGCAAAAAGGGATGAAGAGATCTTGAGGTGAGGTTGGAGTAATTAGTGCAGAGGAAATCACCCAAACAGCCTCTTAAATGTATTCCCTCTGCGATAAACATACGAACACACTTAGAGGATTCAATTAATATTTGCCTCAAAGTGCTGAGCGAGGGGTATTTAGTGCTGACCACCTCCAAAGACTGATTTAGGGGCCGAGTAACCACATTACCCAGATCAGCAGGTGAATACTCCGGCCTCATAATGGAGAGTAATCCCGTGCACGAAAGTCAACTGTCAGCAGCGAGACTGCCAAACGCAGCAGGAGAGCGACTTTGTCCATCGTGTTTCAAAACAGGAACTTTAATGAACGTTCACCTCCTTTACGTAACCTGCAGATTAAACCCATTCGGTTAAATTACAGGTGTGCCAGCACCTCACTTCAGTTGTTGTGTGGAACTCTGTTTGTTTGTTTATTAAGATCTCAGTTAGCTTCTGCAGCTGTTTGTGACAATACAGAAACACTCATTCACACTCACATCGCAGTGCACGCCGACTGTAAATATAACAATATCAACGGGAGTCGTTTCCATCCAAATGCAGCTCAGATTTTAAACGAATGTCCAGAAAATGTGAATTAATAAGTGTTTTGCATGTGAATATTTAGGAGTTTGATGTACATAAACAGCTGGTGGCACCGATTCTCCGGTTGGGTGATGTGTAACTGGAGGAAAAGGAGTTAAGAGATGACGTCATTGAAAGTATAATTTATTTATGTATTAATTTCAGGAATGTTATTAGCTTTCAATTGCGCCGAGTCACTCTTTATTAATCGATACAGCATCTTTCCCACCTACTGACGTTTGCGTTCAAATTTCCATTGTTATTTGTTTTTTTATGTTAAAATGTAAAATGCACCCAATAACCATTTAATGGAAACCCGCTTACGGTCTTTTTTTTCCATTTTTGCGTCTTAATCGCTTACCTTTGTTTACCCGTATTGCGAAAACACTTAAATATTACATATATTATAGATTTCTACCCCTTAAGACTTGAGAAAATTAGGGTTTTTATGGGAGGTTTAGTGCGTCGTAAGTGCAAGTAAAAGGAGAAGGAAGGATCCAATCAAAAGCAGTGAGTGAGCTTTGAAACATCACCAGTTGTGTTAGCATACTAATGGCCTCATCATTCTTTTCAGGGCTTTAACTGTAACTCCCACTTTAATAACCCAAAACAAATGTGTTCACCTCAAACCCCGAGATATCTTATTTCATGTTGTTAAAGGGCGGAAAGCCACACAGCGTCTCTGTGACTCCAACTGGTTTGTAGACGGATCAGTAATGCTGCTCAAGCACGCTCTATTTGCCGCGGCCTGAGAGGGGGAAACGCTTTTCTATCAAGACATTTCGGACGAATGAAGTAGAAGGGAGGAGAGAGAGAGAGAGAGAGAGCATCGATGGGCTGAAAATAGCCCGGGTTGGCTGCACTGCTCTTCACATGGTTTATTTATCCTGAGGATTAGTGCAGGTGACTTGAAGGCAGGGCTCTGTGTGAGCTGCAGGCTCACAAAGGGCTGGCTGTGACTCTGACTGCTGGATGGAGTTGAAGAAGAGGAGGCCGAGGAGGATTGATGCTGCAGTTCAGGCCACCAAGCTCCTCTGTACTCGCCTGACCCCGAATGAGTCTAATTGTGTGTTTCCAGAGAGACACAAAGGCCTCTGATGGATGAGTCAGTGGTGGAAGGTAGCGAAGTACATTCATCAATATCGTTTTGTTTTTTAAAATCTCCACTGCATTTATCTGACAGCTGTTTTCACATTCACTTTTCACTTTAAAAACACATTTTTAATATACAATGCATTGGTGAAGATCAAACCAGAGGTCCAAACCTGTTTGTCTTGGGTTCCTTGTAATGTTTCAACTGTCTGTGAGTTGTTAGCCTTCCCTTGTCGGGGTCCAGATCTTTGAATCTGCACTTGAGTTCAAGTTGGAGCGATGGGGCCACTAATGATCAGCCAATCAGTGGCCAGACTAACGGCGTTGTCGATCTGGGCGCCGTAGACGCTCAATATTACCCGACATTGCTCCATTCCACTCTTTTATTCACGGCTAAACCAGTACGTACACATCAGTGCCGACTTAAAACGTCGTTAGGTTCAGGCAGATACGTTTGTCTCTGGTTGGTTGGGAGCCAACACTGACGCCACGCTGCTGGAGACCCAGCCTGCATTGCTGGGTCCACTGGAAGGAAGGGGGGCACAGGGAGAACCAGAACCAGGACTAGATGGAGCAGACCGTCAGACCCCTGCTGCAGTAAAATTAGCGGTTTTCTAAAGGGACTCTGGTTGTTGGAAACAATACCACCTTCGTCCACAGGGGCCGCCAGAATCAACACCAAATGAAAGTTCCTCGTAATAACTTTAAGTGTTTTTATCAGGATGGAGAACGTCTTAGACATGATGTGCAAATCGAGACGGCTCTGAATGTTTCCATGGTGACCATGTCAGACTGAATTACAAGACCTTTTAATTTGACGAAACGACACCACCGTCAAAACATGAAATGTCGGATTGTAATATTTCTCTCAGTATGAATGTGATATTGCTTTAATGAAGCCCATTCGCACAGAGGTGCAGAATATAGTATGAGGTATTGTTCAACAGAGTGGAAACAGAGGGACATTAGGAAAGGAGTTTTGTGTTTTTTTAAAATAGGTTTTCCCGTCAGATGCACAGGAATACACACACACACACACACACACACACACACCTACTAATCCTGTATTGTCGAAACATGTCTGTAAACACAGCTGAATGATAGCAGCACTAAACCTGTAAACAATCAAATAATCCTTTCACAGTACAAACAGCTCTGACGGAGACACAAACACAGAGAAGAAGAAGAGAGAGAGACAGCTGCAGAATAAACCTGCTTTTATGTTTTCATTTCTCTTTTTCTCTTGTGTAAACTGCACAAAAAGTGTGCGCGCAGACAGACGGTGGCTCAGTGTGTGACGAGGTCGTAGAGATGGACGCAGGGCAGGACGAAGTGAGAAGAGACAGATGGGAGCAGTCGTAGTGACAGGTGAGGATGTGGGCTGCAGTCGCTGTAGGTGTGAAACACAAACAAGGACAAAGGGATGAGAGGAAGGGGGGAGAAGGAAAGAGGGAACTGGAGGCACGTTATGTAGAACGACAACAAAAACGAGGGTCATAATCAGGAGGTTTGGAAAGGAAGGAGATGAGGACAAGGATGTCTCACTCTGACTGATTTAAGGGGTCATTTATTTTAATGTGCAGTACAAATCCTGCCCAAATTTGCTCTGCTCATATTAAAGATGTCTTTAGTATCGTCTGAGGGAAAGCAGGAGATATTAGTGTCTTTGCCAGTATAGGATCAGACAACGGAGCTCATATGCAACACACACACACACACACACACACACACACACACACACACACACAGAAACACAAAGCAACACATCCAGCGCTGTTGCATTCACAGCAGCAGCAGCAGCAGCAGCAGCCTCCTGGGAGAACAGCCAGGAGACTGATTAGTATTTCCTGGATGTGCTTTTGCACTTTTATATCAACCTCAGAATGGCATTTCCACCACAATTACTGAGCTAATCAGTTAGCCAGCGCTGGCCTGCAGCCTGAGTTTGTGCACTTTTATCTGTTATTTCTTTACTTTGTAATGCGTCTGTGGGAAATAACGGCACGTCGGCAGAAGCCAGAGTTCACAGTGTGTGTGTGTGTGTGTGTGTGTATTGTTGATTGGTTGAGACCTCGGTTGCTCTGGATGCTGCGCTTTCTCCAAAGATTATCGTTGTGACATTTTGCGATTATCGCTCAGAATACAATGCGGACTGACAGGAGACGGATAGAAAGACATTTACAGGCTGGCAGGGAGGGCAGAGACTAACTATTAATAATGTCTGACCTTCACGTATTGGCTCAATTAATAGTGATTTCCCCTGTAAGATATTACTTTTCAGTGCAGAAAACAAGTTAACAAGCTTTGCCTTTACGATTTTTTAACTGACGATGTATTTCACGTGTCAACTGCTCTTCACAATCACGTGTGACTGCGGTTCCCGTCAGATCGAGGAGCAGTTCAGCCTCTTGCCGCTTCAGCTTTTTCGTTTTTTACGGCCTTGAACCTTTGCTGTTTTTGTTCACTCTCACCTCCTTCGCCCGTCTTTTTGTTTTCAGCAAAAGAAATCTCTAAAAACTGATAGCGCCATGAATTGTGCCCCGTCTCCAGGTCCGATTCACAGAAGATATTGCACTAATGATGTCACGCCATTCACTTTTTTCAGCGTTTTTCAGCAACGGCAGAGATAAATAGAAATGTGAATTCATCAGACTGGGAGCTGCATTCAGCCCATTACCCGAGAGCTGCAGAGGCATTCCTCAAAACTTCAGGGAAGGAATTCAAACCGTGTTTGGGATCCAACATCCCAGGCTGTCGGTGCCCTTTGGGGGGGGAGGGTTTCAAACGCACGCTTTCAGGCTTCAGACGACGGTTTGAAGCGGAGGACCAAAAAAAATGTAATATCATTCAACCCTTATATTGTTCCCAGCAAATCTCTGAAGACTAATTAATTACACTGCAACAGCGTGTGGCTGATTTTTGTGAATTGGACTGTTTTTGCAATGAGGCTCATTTGCATAGAAAGGGGACAATTTTGCCCCAAATGTATGCTACCTGATTCAAATACATGCAAATAGCACCGGGGCACCGAGACACTATTTGCATGGCAGTGCAGTTACGGGTGCATTTCACCCTCTTTTTCCCTCCCCAGGCAGTACAACACCCGTCCAGCACCAAACAGCAGACAGACTCTGCTGGCAGCGAGCTAATAATGCACATTGTGAAGCATTACGCAGCTAAAGAGCCAGCTATTCACCTCGATGGAGAGCAAAATCAGAAGAAGAGAGTGAATATTGGACGGGCATTCGTCAGACAAGACTGCAAATGAATGCTAATGTCGCTGGTTGCCTTAGTGGGCAACAAACAGGTTTGCTGTGTCAGCGGCTTGTTTGCAGCATGTAAATCCATCAAATCGAGTGTAAATAAAGGAAAAAGAAAACTCATGAACGGCTCCCTTGAAAGTCCCCGTAAAGTGGAATGTATTTCTGCTTGCTGCCAAAGAAGATCTCCTTTGCTCACTCCATTGATCACTGATTATTACAAGTACTTGTGTGTGTCTTACAACACCACATGCAACGGGAAGCTGACATCCCATTAAGTCCACTTGACCTCCATCTGCTTTTTAACACGTTATTCTGTGACTTCAGGGATTTAAATGGCTCTAATATATAAATATGTGAGCTCATAAGAGGTGTAAAATGATGACTTTTCTCATCGAGGTGCACAAACAAAGACAGCGGAGAAAAGAAACGTGTCATTTTTTATTTAATCTCACGCATCATCTGGATGAATGGACGTTTTCCTCCGTTTACCTCCCACGCACTCACTTCAGATGTGATGCGACGGTCGTCTTCGTATAATGAAATGAAATGAAACGCATCCCTCATGTCGCTACGCATCGACATTAGGTAAAACCAGCATTTCCACTTAGCGAGCGATGTTCGGATAACCGCCCAGGATAGAGGCCATCAGTCAGCGCGGCGGCGGCGGCGGCGGCCAACGACAGCTATATCTTAAAAAAGCAAATTGGCTTTGCGTTCGTTGTTTACTTTCTGCTGGTCATTGTTCCTCCGCTGCTCTGATAAGCAGAGCTGGAGTTGGACATCGAGGCAGAGTTCTCTCTCTCTCTTTTTTCCCTCTCTTTCTCTCTTTCTCATGTTTTCCGTCAGAACAGAAGAAAACAAGGCTGAAGTGTTTGTCAGCAAAGTGACGCAAGAAGGTTCAAGCACTTCCCAAGATGACTTCAAATTATAAGGAGAGCTCTTGTAACGCGGTACGAAAAAATAAGCTTTTTGTTCGTCTGTATTCTACAACTCATCGGTCGCCACTACAGCTGCTATCAACCTTTGTTCAACGTTGTTTAACCTTATTTTGTAAAATAATATGTATGTTGCTCAACGGCGAGGGACCAATAACTTTGCACGACAAGAAAGTCTTTTCTTTTGACGTAAAAAGACGTAATTAGAAAGAAAAGTTGTGTAAATTCAATTCAGTTTATTTTTTATAGCCCAAAACCACAAGTACAAATTTGCCTCTGAGGGCTTTACAATCTGTACACATACGACATAAATAACGTCTCCCGTTGAAGCCTCGTACGTCGTTATTGGTGAACGTTTCAGTAGATTATTTACCCATCAGGCACCTGCACTTACGGTGCAACAGCATTTATTTTTGATGCTTCTGTCTACCTGATGAATAAAAGGTCAAAGAGGTTGAAACCAGCAGTCTGCTGAAAAAAAAACGACGGCACGAAAATGTTGAGAATGAACCATAATTCTTGGTGGGTCACCTGATTCTTTATTGATATGAAAATATTGATTTAGGGCTTTTTTGCGAAGCATAAGAAATAGCTAAAAATATAACTGTTCAGCCACAATTATTAAGCTGTAGCATAATGTAAAGTATGCTGAAGAGAAATGGTGTGTGTGTGTGTGTGTGTGTGTGTGTGTGTGTGTGTGTGTGTGTGTGTGTGTGTGTGTGTGTGTGTGTAATTTAAATAGTAAATAACTTAAGACAATAACCTACTTATGAAAGGCCACTAAGCAATCAGAGCATTAATCCTGACACTTTCAAATTAGTTTTGTCCCTCTCATTATAACTCTATTGTTGCTTGGTAACCGGGCGGTGATTGGGTATTGCTTGTGTCTTTTCCAGTTATCAGAGCCCTGTGTTATCACCTCTGACACCTTATTAAGGACGCTGTTGTTTTAATTATACAGCGATATCAGCGAGTGGAGATCATTTTGAGTGGCGTTCATTTTGTGTTGGCTGAGTATTTGAAGAGAATGAGTTCAGCAAAGAACGAGAGAAAAGATAGCATAATAATCAGCAAAGAACGAGAGAAAGGATAGCATAATAACCAGCAAAGAACGAGAGAAAGGATAGCATAATAATCAGCAAAGAACGAGAGAAAGGATAGCATAATAATCAGCAAATAGCGAGAGAAAGGATAGCATAATAATCAGCAAAGAACGAGAGAAAGGATAGCATAATAACCAGAAAATAGCGAGAGAAAGGATAGCATAATAACCAGCAAATAGCGAGAGAAAGGATAGCATAATAATCAGCAAATAGCGAGAGAAAGGATAGCATAATAATCAGCAAAGAACGAGAGAAAGGATAGCATAATAACCAGCAAAGAACGAGAGAAAGGATAGCATAATAACCAGCAAATAGCGAGAGAAAGGATAGCATAATAATCAGCAAAGAACGAGAGAAAGGATAGCATAATAACCAGCAAAGAACGAGAGAAAGGATAGCATAATAACCAGCAAAGAACGAGAGAAAAGATAGCATAATAACCTGCAAAAACTAGAGAAAGGATAGCATAATAACTAGCAAAGAATGAAAAAAAGGATAGCATAAAAATCAGAGAAAACAAAGGATAGCATAATAATCAGCAAAGAACAAGAGAAAGGATAACATAATAATCAGAAAAGAATGAGAGAAAGGATAGCATAGTAATCAGAAAAAAACGACAAGGAGAGGCGACTGATAGGCCCCCTGCTGTAAAAGGTGATTTCTACCTTTGTAGCTCATATCCATATGAGAAGAGCTTTCCTCTCAGACTTGTAGAAGAACACACGAATGAATATCAGCAAACAATCAGTTACATTTCTCACTTTTCTTTTCTCACTTCAGTCGTTCAGTGTCACAAAGCCAGAATATAAACAAACAATATATCCTCAATAAGACGAGGCGGACTTGTTGATTTCACAGGTCAACAGAGAAAATAAACAGGAAGTGAATTTTGGTCTGACTGCACCGTGAATTCCCATTTCATTTCATTTCATTTGTATTTTTTTTTTCATGATATCTTTATTGTTGTTCATTGTTGCCGAATTCATCCAAAGTTGACCCAGAATCTGAGTTGTGAGTTGCGGACTGTTTCCTCAGTTTTATCACCGGAGTAATCGTAATCGTTAGCTTCCACCCAGAGGCACAAAGAGGAGAAGATAACGATGACGTACTCTTAAGTCAGCGATGGCGCTCTTTAACCTTCATTTTTAGGTACAACAAAACAAAATGTTTTATAATGCAATTGTTCATCTTCTGGACTGAGGGGACTTCCAGATTGCCCAAAATAGCAACTCTACTGGTACATGAAGTCAGATGACCTTTAATAGAATAAAAAAAAGAAAAAGAGGATTAGTCAGAAGGTTAACAGTACCTGAACAATCCTGTATATACATTTTTTCCCCTTATATTCTCATAATGAATAAGAAGGGACACAGAAGGGACAGGACCTGTATCCCATCATGCATTGGGTTCCCCTCTGGACCCTCTTGCTGTGAACCACCATACTGTTATATTACAAAACGTATGGCTTCAAAGAAACCCCCTCTCACAGCAAATCCTCAAGTGTAGCCGGCCTTTTCATCTTGTTTTTTCAGTTTCTGGTTTCCTTTCAGTCGCCGTAAACAAGCAGTCCGACCAGCTGGTGACCAGCTCCACCGTGGAAACCGTGCCCCAAGGAAATATAGGTATGAAGGAGCCATTGTGCCGAGCGGAGAGGAGTCTTTATATATTTGATGTGATCCCATGTTTCTCTCCTCTCCCCCTCCAGAGAGCTCATGCAATCCTCAGGAGCGCTGTGCCACTTTTCATTCTGCCGGCTTTTACAGTCTCACTGTTGCATCCTGATGTTTTCAATAAGAGTTTGTTTTTTTTAAACATGCAATGCATCAGTTTTACATGCAGTTGCAAATGGCCAACACACAGATGCTGCTCCCGAGTGGGCGCTGAGTGCGTCTGCTTTCCCCCTCCGGGTTTGTGCAGCAGCTCATCAAGCCATCATTTGATTGCATCATGTATTTCGATAACAAGGAACGCCATCGCCCTCGAAATTGATGCCTCTCATTAGCGGGGCGCCTCAGACCGGGGCTGCTCTTCCAGTTCGAGGAAGATGACTGCGGTGTTTCTCTTATTTCCCGTCCCTTTAGGACACCTTGAACGCATCTTTACTCGCAGAAAATGAACAGATAAACAGACGGATGCCCTCTCACAATAATCCAACACCTGCTGTAGGACGTGTGTTTATGGTCACGGTGAATCTCTGTCCAAACAGGCTGCTAGCCTCTCGGTATCCCCATTTGTTTTAAGTCACCATGGAAACCTCATCCTGTGAAGAGGCTGCACAGACCTGACCCTCAACTTTCACCAACACTCACTTGCTGAAAGCTCAATGGGATTTCTAAAAATGAACCCGTTCCCTGCAAAAAATTAAGAAGAAAAATTGAAAAACACAGCAAATGTAATGTAATAATACAGCAGCGGAAAGTTATTTTTTCATCTACTAACTGATAAGAAAAGAAAATTGAAATCCATAAAGTCATTCGAGGGAGAAAAATCATGAGAAATAATTTATGAGAGACAATCGTTTACAGATGCAAATCAATTTCACATCCATTTGTCACGGATTGTAATGCCTCTGTTTATAATTGCTACCCTCGATCATTTACTAGTGAAATATTGTTTGAAATGATTTTTTCTTATTTTCAGCAGCTTCCAATTATTTTTGAACGTTTTCGCAAATGGCCTCAGATAGTTCTGCCATTTCAATTTGCACTCGCTCTTTCACATCCGCAGTTTGTTTTTTTTTGTTTTTTTTTTACTCCCTGTCTTGTTAGAAAAAATAAAGTGTTTCCAGCCATTGCAGCGACTTTGTTTGTGACTCGTATGAGTGCACGGGGATTGTGAGGCTGATTGCCTCCCGATGCTGTGTCCAGTTCTCTTAGTGCACCCATTCACTAAGCCTTTCTGCTGCTGTCAATCAAACACAGACACGCCCCTCCAGCCAACTCAGATGAAAAAGGAGCACTTCAGATATATCCTTAGTAATCTTTTTGCACGGTGGTGTAGGGGCTAGCACAGTCGCCTCACAGCACGAGGGGCTGGGGTTCGGATCCCGGCCTGGGCGGGCCTTTTTTGGGGAGTTTGCATGTTCTCCCCGTGGCAGCGTGGGTTCTCTCCGGGTTCCCCGGCTTCCTCCCACAGTCCAAAGATATGCAGGTTAGGTTAATTGGACTCTAAATTGCCCGTAGGATATATATGAGCCCTGCAATAGACTGGCGACTTGTCCAGGGTGAACTCTGCCTTTGCCCAATGACTGCTGGGACCCTAAACAAGATAGCAGTTCAGATAATGGATGGAATCTTCTTTTATTATATAAAGGAATGCATTATTATCAACACATAAAAACATGTTAACGTGGATGAATGAACGTAGCTGCACTGAAAGTGTTGTGTTGTTCATGTTTTTGTGTCGTCGCCTGCTGTTCTTTTCCCTCTCGGCGGGACTCAGCAGGTGAAACTCACTTCCACCTGAGTGTTTATTCGCCCATAAACACACACAGACACACATCCGTCTGACCAAGCAAAGAAACAAACAGTGTGAGGCTATAAAACAAGGATTGATTCCTTGAAACGGTAACAATGGCTGAACAAACTATGGCTCATTCCACCTGAAAGTAAAGCGTTTGTTCTTTCAGTCTCTCCAAATTAGCAATAAATTAAAAATGTAAGCTTCAGATTAATCTTTAAAAAGAAGAAATAATTACCCGACTACTATTAATACGTATATTCTAATATACTTTTACTGCCGTCTGAGCTCTGCTTTTGTGTAAAACATGATGAGGTCTTTAACGTAACTCTGCTCATAAGAGTCGCTCATAAAATGATACGCTGTTTAATGATTGCTGGCTGCAACTGCGGTAAAGTTTTAATAAAAATGATAGTCGAGCCTAACGGATTTTTTTATTCGGGCGCTTGGGGGCATCTTTGTGAACATACTCACTTTTTAAGTTGACGGCAAACTTGTTAGCAAACTGCTGCTAACACACCCAGCAGTTGCAGAGCATCACAGTCCTTCTGGCCACATGATGGATGTGTGGATGTGGATTCTCTTTTAGTTTTGGCTCCACAGACTCCAGAGGGAAACGTCTGCATATTAAGCTTCTAAATGCACCGCAAGGTTCACCAGCTAGCCGCTAACTTTGTCTGGCCGCTGTTTGGTGTTGAACAGGTGGCGTTCAGCGGGGTTTTTTGGCACTTGAATGTGACGAGCCGGACAGCTGAGACTCTGTAAAAACCTCTGAAAAGCTGACGTGAGCTGTGTGTTCATCACTACGAGGACTCAGTGGTGAGCGGCGGCGTCCTTCAATCTGAGGATCTGCGGTTCAATCCCAGCTTTATCAGCACATGTCGATTTGTCCTTGGGCAAAACACTTAACCCTAAAATTAAAAATTGCTCCCGTAGCTGTGCTTACGGTGTGTTTATGGTAGTTAGCTCTGATGTCATGTAGTGTTAAAGTGCTATACAAGTCCAGTCACGTTACTTTCCCCATTATTATAAAAACACGTATTGTCGCGGCTTCATCACATTCATCATTAATTGAATTATACTCTCAATTTGACGTTGTGTCTTTGTCAACTGTTGTATATTTTACAGGATTGGTGGTATTTAGTCCGACACGTTGACCTTTGTCTGCTCTCTCGCCACGCAGCTTGAATCTTCCCCTTGTTGTCGCTTTGAGACCGGGCAGGTAGTGACCGCGCGTCCGGGTGTCTGAGTTGCTTACATGCACCATCTGCGAAATGAATTAATCTCTCGGCATTCGGCAACAGCGTGTGACAGGCTGGGAAATCTAAAGCCTCAGCGGATTTCTCTCAGTGGAGTGTGAAATGTGTCACATGGAGGAGGTTCACTGCAGGGAAAGAGCCGCGGGGCCTTTTTTTTTTCTAGTAGTTTTTCTGCAGCTAGTAGATCTAGATCTACTAGCTGCAGTAGATCTAGCCGGGTCCCGGCTCATCCCCCCGAGGAGCTCAACTACGTTATTACAGCCACTCAGATGTTGAATCATGGAGCTATTCCTGAAATAAATCTATGAGTACTCTATTGTGCAACTGAGCTGTAAGTGTGTGTATGTGTGTGTGTGTGTGTGTGTGTGTGTGTGTGTGTGTGTGTTTACGAGGGTTGTCCTGAAAGGAATGGAGATGTACGTATGTCACGCATCATCCGTCAGAGCCGCCCCATTGTGCATCCCCTGCATGTATGGTTGGTGTTACCCTCTGACATATTACCATATGTCCATACATACTTACGGTCTTCATCTCGCCTTAGAACATGCTGTGTTTTATTTATTTATGTGGCTTTTTTCCTCCCCCCCGAGGAAGCCGTCTGGCTGCTGCACAGCGTTCCTTATGTCAAGCCCTCCCAGCACACATTAGGAGCCCCTTCCCCGCCACTGCACCTCAGCACCGCTGTGAGGGAAGAAGGGGTCGGGGAGTCTGTTAAGCGGATTAGACTCAACTTAGGGGGGGAAAAGTCATTAAAAGTAACTTCAAGCATGATACACAATTTAATTAGGCGAGTGAAGACGGTTATCGATTCCAGTCAGCGTAAATTATGAGAAAAGTCCGGATGAATGTGCAAAGTGAAACATGCAATTTGGAGAGCCTTCCGGGGCCATTAGAGAGTTCAAGGTGTCAGGTGAAGTGACAGCCTCTCGGCTTTCCTAAATGAATTTCCCTGCACCCTGCTGGAAGGCGATTACGGCGCATTATCATACAATGCATATTATTAGACATGCACTGAGGAGACATCCGCTCAAATTAAAATATTTAAATGGTCTCACGTATAGTGGCAGACTGACATTTGCACACATGCATACTGTCGCTACCAACAAACATCTACCCATAGTAGGCCAGAAATATTTCATCAACCCCATATTACAGCTGATGTGCCATTCACAGATAACCTTTTGTCTCGGGCTCTGCAGCCAGACGGACACGCAATCTTCTGTCTGTGGAGATTAATCCAAACTCACCTGGAACGACCCGTCGTTATTAGAGATTATTCATCTTCATATCAGAGAGTTGGTGTGCTTAGCTTCTAGCAACAGATGAGATAAACAATAAAACAATATGTACATGTTCAAATACATAGAAACGTATTGATTGACCTTTTTGTGGCCGGTTTTGTGCGGCGGTGGCTCGGGGGTGAGAGCGGGTTGTCGAGGTGTTCCCAAAATGTGTGCTCCTAGAACGCTGAGGATGGGTTAAAAGCAGGGCGTCATATTTCATGCATGACCCTGAGTGTATGTGGTGATTGAAATAATTAACTAGCTTCTCAAAGTTTGGAGCACAAGATTTTCCACATTTTTCGGGTCATGTGATCTGACTCAAGAGGATAACAGGTACAAAGAATATAAAAGCTTGGTGCAGAATAATTAGCCCATGTGCACGAAAACTGGAGACAAAAAAATAGCCTTTCAAGTCTGGTTAGACCAGGAGTCAAAATGACACCAATAATGTGTCTATTTGACTGTGTTTCACATTCATTTGCAGTTTTTATTAAGGTTTTTAATTGGTAATTTTGAAGTTTCAGCCTCGTTTTTGTCAAAAGAAAATCGTCTTGTGTTTTAATCAACACTGCTGTTGAGAGCATCCTAGTACAAAGTGGTTTGGGACCTTCAGGCGCTGCAGTGGGCGGTACGGTCACATTACAGGATGGAAGCAAGGAAAAAACTCTTCTGGACACCAGCCACACCAACAATGGCCTCTTCTGCACGGCTGCACCCTGGAGGCAGGCTTGGAGGAGACCAATATCATGTCTGCTTTATTAGAAATCTCAAATCCATGTAATCATGTCACTCTCTTTTCATCTATTACATTGTCTTTCCTGCACACAAAACCGAGACTTTGCACTTGACACATACAAATTTAATCCCAGTTAACCCTGCTGTCTGCTACTTTAAGTGCCCTCAGCTGTTTATCCCTCGGTGTTTACCCAGCTGTGCGTGACAAGAGGCGGCCTCTGTAGCGGCCTCTCTGCCGAGCGTGGGTTCTGCATGCGGCCGCCACAAGCAGGAGATTTGTAGGCGACGGCGAGGATTTGAGACATGCAGAGGAGGTTGGCACGAGGGATGGAGAGAGAGAGAGAGAGAGAGAGAGAGAGAGGACAGGGAGGCTGTGATGATGCTGAGATTAATGATACATGTCACAATTTGCAAGCAGTGCAAGTACTTTCAAACTGCCACCGAGCTATTTTACTTTATATAATTATATCGTAAAAAAAAAGAAAACGTAACGTACGACTGCGTCACATAACTGGCTGATGGTGGATGTCTCGGCCCTCCGACGCAGCCATTTAGCATCTCCCTTCACTCCACTTTCAGTCACTTGGGAGCGAACAAGAGAGAGAAATTGAGCAGCTCCGAATGAATGTGAACTGACAATTCTGAGACATTTTAAGTTCACAAAGACCGTTTCCATCATTCACCGAGAGGCTCCCGCAGTGCAGACATTTCGAAAGCATCATTTTTCAGTGGTTATTTAAAGTTGCTTTAAATCAGAGACGTCCCTTTCTTTTCTTTTCGGGGGGGGGGGGGGGGAGTGCAGGGAACCTTCCCTCAGGGCGTTACTTCCTCTCAGCTACTGGAAGTCCATCCACCACGGAGACCAGGGATTGCATTAAACCAACAATTAGTTGGCCTCTGGAGATGGATAGCGGCCCTGGATCAGCTGTTATGTTGTTTTGTCTTGACTTGACTTTCCCTTGTTTTTCCTCGGGAAAGGTTTCGCTTTAATTCTCGACTGATTCGGAGCCCAGTGTGCCTCATCCATCAAAATGAGTTCAAGCGTTGGTGCTATTTTTTATTGCTGATTAATCATTTTCTGGATTTATTTACTTATTATTTGGGCTGTAAAAGTTATTATTGAGGTTTCTCAGAGCCAAAGGTGACATCTTCAAACTGTTGAAAAGCTTAAACATGTTGAAAGTTGAGTTTCTTCATAAATCATCTACTAATTATGTGTGAAGAGTTATTGTCCACAATATCAGAAGTGATTTACTGCAGTAACTTTATCCTCTATAACTCCTCTTCTAACTATTTGTGACTTTATTAGCCAGATAACTTATACTGTTAAAGTGGAAGACACATTCGCTCGATACAGTTGTGGAAGTTAACTAATTATATTTACTCAAGCACTGTACAATGTTCAGGTAATTGCATTTATATGTTCTGCTCCTCTACAGTTCACTGATCACTGATTACTTTGTCAGATTTGTTAAAAAAAAACATTTTAATTTTATAAATCACGTTATATTTGTTAGAGTGATTTGCTTTGCTTCTGATTCTTTGCAAATAAGCAATGTGTGAGATAATTTATATATATTATATATATTATAATTTAATACATTTTTCTGCAGAATGAGTACTTTTACTATTATATTATATGCTATTTAAAGTACCTTTTGATGTTCATACTTCTGCACTTTTGTAGGATTTCTAATGCACTTTCACTTGTAATGGAGTATTTTTAAATGGTTGTCTAAGTACGTTGACTCAGGGACAGGATGTGGATACGTTCATCCTCATTATGCATCCATACATTAACACAACCTCTCTACTTCTTCTCTCACCTGCTGATGTTGAGCTCTTATATTGTTTCACCTGCCGGATTCAACCCAGATCTCAAATTCACTTTGTCTTGCTGTGATCGGTCGGGCACAGTCTTGGTTTTCAGATAGAGGCCGTTCTCTGAGGCATATATAACTTAAGTGAATACACACTTCCATTTCTCTTCACGATGATACGCTCCCCGCTCTCCTGAGGTGCCCCTTTGCCCGGCGTTATGATGCAATCGTCTCTGAAGGTGATAGGTACCGAGAGCCCGGACGCTGTCTGAGAATAGTATGAGCGAGGAGGAGGAGGACCGTCTCTACTGGCCTGTGAAATATTCATCAAACGAAGCAAGGGCGGGTGGGGAAGGGCGGCGGGAGTCCACGGGGGGAAGAACACCATCGGGAAACACAAGGGAGGGAAGAGTGATGCCGACCAGGAAGGACGGGAATGCACTGAAGGAGGGGAGGAAGTGTTCTTTTTATTGTGCGCGATTTGGTGGTTGAAATCCCGAATATGATAGATAGAAAATCCCCTCGCAACAGCGGAGGAGGTTCTCTGTGATGTTTCATCCATCAAGCAGCAGGTAAAGTACACAGAGACGGATGATGGTTTCCTTGAAGTATTGAATTCTGACATTTAAACTCATTTCTGATTCGTTTTCCTGGAGCAGTTTAGCCAACAGCTCATGTCTGCTGTTTTCTCCTCTGTTGTCGATAACTTCAGGAGGACCGGCCATCAATTAGGGGATCGTTGCACTGCATCGCCCCCAAGGTGTCATCCAGTCAATGCTTCGGACGGGATGGTCTTGATTTGCATGATCGATGCTCACTCAGTATTTTGACATTGACCTCCAGAAGGAATACAATGGGTGAACCCTCTTTACGGTTCTGCCAAATTCTGGTCAAATATTCAAAGGATAAATTGGCCGTGGAGACAAAAGCCTGATATTGTTCCTGAAAATAATCCACAACAAATATAGTATTTAGTTGTTTTTTTTTGTCAACTAGCAGGGTTGCTATTCTTGCAATTTTGTACAAATGTCTTTTAAAATAGATTTTTTATAAAAGTTAAGGAATAACCAAGGTTATTAAGTCATCCTGGGGGGAACATCTGTATGAAATGTCACTGCAATAAATCCAGTCGTTGACATTTAAATACAAAAATGGGGTTCTAGAGGGGGAAACAATCACAAAAAGTCACTGAGCTTCATCCTCTGGGGAACATGAATGCATAATTGCATGACAATCCATCCAATAGTTGACCTAATTCAGTCTGGACCAAAGTGGCTCAACAGACTGACATCCAACCTTGGAGCTGTGCCGCTAATGAGGCTAAAAATGTATATAAAATATAGATATTAAGCATTCGCTTGTAGGTTTTCCCTTTTCTGACTGTTTTGAAACTATTCATTAATTCATGCAGCTGCTACCTCGGTAGTGTTTTGTCACTAGAGAAAGGGCCTTTGGTCTCTCTGACTGAGGGAAGGGGTTTCTGTATGAAGCCTTTTAGAGATCTATACTCCCCGAGGAGCCCTGCGGTTCGCTTCTACCTTTTCTATTTTTGACTTCTTTATTTTGACCATCAGTGACTCAGGGTCTGATTCCATGTTCAGGGCATCATTATTACACACACACACACACACTCCACTGTGCCTCTGGCTTTCAATTCCCGGCCTGTAGTTTATTTTCTCTGTGGAGAGCGTGGTGAGGGGGGGGTGCTGAAAACTTTAGTGATCTGATGCCAAGCTCCCCCATAAAGTGTAATTAGTCATCAGTCCACGCAGACGCTTGTTGATGATTTCCTTTGGTTTGAACGCACAGATCTGAATACTCATGTTCAGTTGTTGACTGAAATATCTCTTCAGCTATTGGCTGGATCGCTACGACATTTCAGACAAACATTCATGTTTCCTCAGATGATGTATCTCATTGATTTTGGCGATCCTCTGACCTTTTGCTGTGTCGCCATCATGAGGTTGACATTTTTGATTTCCAGTGAAATTCCTCTATTGTAGGACTGGGCGATGCGGCCAAAGTCTCCTCTCCATGATATTGGCCATGACATATCTAGATAACGATTTATCTCACGATACAGCACGTTTTTTGGTTATTATTAAATAAATGGTGTATATACGTCGCTGAATTACTGAGTATTTTCTCATTGAATTAAGAACTTTGGTGGAAAATGATCAGTTTTTCTACAAATTGTGATTTTATTACCCTGTTGAGACGACATACTCGTGTATCATGATCTCTCGCTGTATGATTTCCACCTTTGAAAGACTATAAATGGTCACATTGAATTATCGTCGAGCCCTACATCTACTTTATCGGATAAATTGCCATGAAATATGGTACAGATATAAAAAATATATATTTTTATTTATAATAAATACAGAATTACCCATACCTGTTTAGCACGTAACAAGAGATTAAGGAATAATAAACATAGACAGAAGATCAGGTATCAAAACCTGCAGAACTAGACCTTTAATAGCCTTCACTGTACTTTGTGTTTAATGATCATTATCAAAACTTAGCATGTTAACATGCAAGCTTAGATGGTGATGTTCAAAATTTTTATTATTAATTATATCAGCGTTGTGATTGTGAGCATTTTAGCATGCAGATATTTTTAGATTTTTCTAAATACAGCCTCTCAGCTGGCCGTCCCCCGTTAGTCGTATTAATACGAATCCCTTCATTTATTCCCATAAAGTGTATTCATGTATGAAGGCACCCAGTTTTTCCAGGTCAACTGAAATCCTCGTCGGATAAAGAGTCGGAAATTACACAAGATGCACAACAAGATGCAAAAAAAAGTGCATGTGTTTTAGTGCCGGTCATCGGGGGCCGCTGGCTGCTCGCTGTTGCATTTAAACAGCATTTTTCCGTAGATAGCCGTTTAAGCGTACGGCATAATAACAGTGAAAGTGTTGGCACTTAACGGAGACGGCTTTACCGTCTTTAAAAAACGTCCCCGTAAAACAACAGAGCACTAATGGATTGAACTTCCCCGGCTGAGACGTCTTTTAGCAGCTCGCCGTTTTCAAGACTCGGCTACATGGACGAGAACGTGCATTGGATTTGTAGTTCGGGGATTCTTTCAAAAACAGATATGTATAATTATGTGCATAATGATTAATTACAGCAGAGCTCTGGTGAGTGCTTTTCAATACATGGAAATTTGTGTCTGAGTGACAGCTTTATTGATCACAGAGCTCCGGAGATTATACTCTTTTTAAACTGCAGTCAGTGAGTAATTTATTAAATTCTGTTGGGAAAATGAGGGTTGATTTTTCTCAAGTATACCTTCACAGTAAAAGAGCGATAAAAGCATCCTCGGGTCACAATCAACAAGCAAACTCGCCTTTCAGAAAACCAGAATCTCTCTTCGCCATCTCTTTGCATGATTTCTGCTGCAGAAAAAGCCCTTTTCATGCGTGCACAATCATTTATTAACGGCTCATAACAAGCAGAACAAGCCGTGTGCACATGTGCATTATACATGTCTGATGCTTTCCTTCTTCTCTGTCACATCAGCTATTCAAACAAGAGGCAGGTCACAACTGTTAGCCGACATCGCCTCACGTCAGCGTATCAATGGAGATGCCGGAGAACATCATGCTCCCGTCATACGCATGGTTTTTACATTTATGTAATGCTTTATGTATTTATGAAGTGCAGCCGCTGTGTGATCTGACACATTTATGCTTTCATTTGTGGAGAAAGGGGAAGAGGCTCTCTGACAGCCGGGTTGGTTCTTACAGAGGCGTAACGATTAATAAGTGTGAGGGAACGTGTGCAGCGGAGGCCACCGGCAGCAGGTTGATGAACGAAGTTAGCAGAAGAAGGAAAGACGATCGTCGGCCATGCTGGCTGGGTGTGTGGATGACAATGTCTCTCGGTCCAGACTAAATTATCTCATTGGCCCACAGAGGATGAATCCTCATGACTCTTTCGATCCTGACCGCATCAGATCAACACTTAAGTCTGTGAGCTTACAGCCTCGGTGGTACTTTGCGTTTGATATTACTGTTTCCTGTCCTGGAATGAGCTGGAATGGACAGCAGGAAGTCTCTACATCTTCCGTCGCAAACTAAAAACACATCTTTTCCGACTACACCTTGAATAAGGAAAGTAGCACTTTAGTAGCACTTAAATGACACGTACTTAAAGCACTTCGTAGTTTGGCTTTCTTAAATAAATTGTACTTTCTTGATTCTTGTTCTGAGTTTGTACTCACGGTTGAATGCACTTATCGTAAGTCGCTTTGGATAAAAGCGTAAAAGGTTAGCATGCTAAGCTAACATGGGGATCTTGGCGAGCGTTCCACCTAAACATTAGATGTTAGCGTTTAGCTAGCAGGTTAAATAAAGCTTATATGCACCAATAAAACGTGTTTGTACAAGATTCTTTTTTTAAAGTGAAAGGCCGCACTCGCAGGCAGAGTGAAAACTGAGAGACGGGGGGAGACCAGAGTACATTTTCTCTCCTGGAAGGGAATATTAATTGTTGCACTTGATTGTTTTCCGATGAAATAGTTGCATAACAAATGAAAAAGGTTCGAACTCTTTCTCACCTGCACGCCGCTGGCCAGCGGGTGTGTTTGTTGGGAAACCTTCTAGCTCATAAGTCCTGTTCACGTGAAAAACAAACATTCCCTCTCAAAGAAACACTGACAAACACCTCCAGGTTTGTCCATGTGTGTGTGTGTGTGTGTGTGTGTGTGTGAGTGTGTGTATGCACACACTATTTTGTTTGTCGCTCGCCGTGCGCTCCCCTCGGGTCGATGTCTCGCTCCGACAGCCAGCCGTCTCTAACCGACTGCATGATGGAAGGCTGAAATGTTCAAATGGCCCGTGGCCGGACCCCAACTCCTTCTCCGCAATTACTTGGTTGGTTTGTTCTTTCTAATCTTAGATATGTCATTCTGCCCCATAACGCTGAACAATAGCTCGCTCCGAGCGCTAGCAGCTAGCCTCCCCGCTTCCCTCTCCTCCCCCCATCCCTCTTTCTGTCCCTTTCGCTTTACGTCCCTGCTCTCCGGTTGCTCCCGACTCTCCCACTCGCTCCCTTCTTCAACCCTTCATGGATTATGTGACTCACATACTCTAAACGCTCCAGAGAAAGATTTACTCTCCACCAGAGCTCCATATTCATCCGTCTATTTACTACCGTGCACTCGTGGCTGTGTAGGAGTGTCACGTGGGTCTTCTGATGGTATCTCACGCAGCTTTCCATCTCGCATCTTGGCTTTCCTTAAAAAAGCGAAGGCCGCTTTCTTACTGGCTGGCATGCTTTGTCTCCATGGTAACATCAGGTTCATTATAAAGTGCCATAAAGAACATGCGAGGGGATGTTAAATCCCCAGAGGGCTAGACTACATCACCTCCCTGGTTTGATTGCGTAACCCACAAACCTCTCCGGAGGACTTCCTTTAATCACTTCCCTCTAATCTCTCTCCTTTGTTTTTCCTCACCTCTTCCTGTCACACACGTCCTCCTTTTCTCACACACTATCTCTGTCGTACACACACACACACACACACACACACACACACACACACACACACACACACACACACAAAACAGAAAAAGAGTCAAACACTGCCCCCCAGTGGAGAAAGAATTGGTAAGAAAGCTTTTGAAGTTTTGCAGAGCTAATAAAAAGAAATCTCTCTCTCTCTCTCTCCCTTTCTCTCTCTCTCTCTCCCTCTCTCTCTCTCTCTCTCTCAGGTCTTCACTCGCTACGGGAAGTGTTACACCTTTAACGCCGGCGGTGATGGACGCTCTCCTCTCTTGACCACTAAGGGGGGAATGGGCAACGGACTGGAGCTCATGCTGGACATCCAGCAGGACGAGTACCTGCCCATCTGGGGGGAAACAGGTGAGGCGGAGCAGTGTGAGTGGGCGGTTCTCAAATACCTCAGAGAGTGAGACTCTGCAGACTTGTGAAAGTACTCACTCTACTACAAAGTAAAAGCCCTGCATTCAAAACCTTACTAGTATTCAGCAAAATGCACTTCAAGTATCAAAAGTAAAAGTACTAAAGTCAGGGATTTACTACTGATGCAGTAATGTTTATGTTGCATTTTAGTGCTGCAGATGTTTATGGTTATGCTAATTTTAATACTGTTGGCTGGTTTAATCTCCAGAAATGCATCATATTCTAGATCATATGAATGTTTGTAGCGTTGCCGCACAGAAAAACTGTCCTGTTTTCAGTTTTGTGACGATGCATTTTTCAGCTGATGCAATAAGAAAAATAGTTTGTTTATCTTATGAAGTAGGAGGGTTTTCTCAAAACATAAAGAAACATTTTAAACCTTCTGTTTATTAGAAACATTCAAATTCAAAATCAACAAATCTGGAGATATGTGATTTTTACTGGATAGGAAGGCTATGAAAAATATGAATCTGAAAAGAAACTAAAGTACAAATATGGAATAAAAAAGACAATATTTGCCTCTGAGATGTAGTTTAAAGTATAATAATGCATTATAAATACTCAAGTAAAGTACATTAACCTACATTTGTAGTACTTTAGTACATAGTAGTTGAGTAAATGTAGGTACATTCTACCACTCAGAGACAAAACTCAGATTCAACACTCTTTTCATTTCTGCAGATGAGACTTCATTTGAAGCCGGGGTCAAAGTTCAGATCCACAGTCAGGACGAGCCGTCCTTCATCGACCAGCTCGGGTTTGGAGTGGCGCCCGGCTTCCAGACGTTTGTTTCCTGTCAGGAGCAGAGGGTACGATCCATGTGGCATTGTGTGGTCATGTGACTGCTGGTGTTTCATGACCAGTCGTGATACACCTGAATACCCTTTAAAGCCATTTTCATCTACATCACTTGTCTGTATTTATATAGAATACCACTAAATTAGATTTTGCTGTTTAATTCCTGTAGTTGCATTATTTTATAATTGGAAGCATCCTCTTTTTGATTCGTGGATGTTTGTTCTTTATTTGCTTTAATTTACCTTTAAGCCCCTACATTTTCAGTATACATTGTACTTGATTTCTTTCGTATATACTACTATTTATAAGTGTGAAAACTGCTTGTGTATAAGTGATGTGTGTTTGTTGCAGCTGATATATCTTCCTCCGCCCTGGGGAGACTGCAAGGTGACGGCGATGGATTCAGACTTCTTTGACACGTACAGCATCACAGCCTGTCGCATCGACTGCGAAACCCGCTACCTGGTGGACAACTGCAACTGTCGCATGGTGCACATGCCCGGTAGGGCTCTGCCTCTTACTAGAGTTACCAGTTACTATACACGGGAGTCAAAATGACTGTACTGTGAATGTGTGTTGCTCCGACTGCAGGCGATGCTCCCTACTGCACCCCCGAGCTGTACAAAGAATGTGCTGACCCAGCTCTTGGTAAGAGAAAAGGCTTCGTCCACGTCTGGTCGGAGTCTTTACGCAACAGATACAAAGCACACACACACACACACACACACACACACACGGCAGCATTGATCTGTTGGAAAGGTCAAACACAGCTCTGGTTTTCTTCTCTGCAGACTTCCTGGTGGAGAGAGACAATGATTTCTGTGTGTGCGAGACGCCGTGCAACATGACCAGATACAGCAAAGAGCTGTCCTTCGTCAAGATCCCCAGCAAGGCCTCCGCCAAGTATCTGGCCAAGAAATACAACAAGTCTGAGCAGTATATTAAGTAAGGGTCAATATGCATTGTTGGGAAATGCAAACAATGTACGGACGTATACATTTATTTTAGTGCAAATATTTTCCAATCACACTGCATTATTTCTGCCGTGTTCAAATATTTAAAAAATATGTGTTTTGCTTTAGAGGGGAAAAAAGAACCATAAATGGAAGAAAGAAAATCAAATACATAATTATTTTATATTTGATTCCTTTTTTTTTAAAAGATGGAACAAACCAATAATGCAAATGTATTACAAAAAAGAAAAGATACATATTAATAATACAATAATCAGAGCCAATTAATAATGTACTAGTTCACTCAAAGCAGTATATGAATATTTCATAAATAGTTTCACTAGAATGTAGTAATACACTGATAATGTGTTAAATTAAAACTTCTCATATGAAGACATATTTTACAAAAGTATTACTCACCATCCTCCTTGTATGGCTGTACGGTGTAAAGGTTGTTGACAAATGCATTAATAATTTATATCTGCGTACAACTACATTATATTGTGTTATAAGCTATTAATTAAACGCCTATGAATGCTGAATAGTGTGACTCAAAGTAAAGTGTTACCTGAAGTGGAATAATAATATTTTGACTTCCATTCTTTTCTCCACAGAGAGAATATTATGGTTTTAGACATCTTCTTTGAGGCTCTCAACTATGAAACTATTGAACAGAAGAAAGCGTATGAAGTGGCGGGGCTTTTAGGTACATTAGTTTTATTACATGTGCAGTAGACGTTCTTTCTCTCTTTATGGTTGATGATGTTTTTCATCCACTTGAATCATATTATTTCAGGTGATATCGGAGGTCAGATGGGGCTTTTTATCGGAGCGAGCATACTCAGTATTCTGGAACTATTTGACTACCTTTATGAGGTGAGACGTGATTAGATGGAAGAATAATCCTGCTGCATGTAAATATCACTGGACCATTGAGGACACTGAGGTCATGTAGTTTGTATGCTCCCTACCCTTCACCTGCTAACCCCCCTATACGTCATATAAACAAACAAACAAAAATGTTTGCTTGCACTACAGTTTTCTCCCTTTGCATTTACACCTTCATAGTGGGAAATAAAACATACAGAACATATAAATGAATAAAATATGAAAATATTGTCGTGGTTGACCCGCTCTGTTTTCACCCCTCTCAGGTGATAAAGTACAAGTTGTGTCGCTGCTCCGATAAGAAGCACAACAACAACAACAACGACCAGGGGACGGTCTTGAGCTTGGACGATGTGAAGTGTCACGTCAGTAACTTTCATTAGGCTCCCGCAACGCGAGGAGGAGTCTCACGGACTTTGTTCGCTTGCGGTTTTCCAGGCTGCAGCAGCGAGCGGAGGAAAGTGTCTTAACTGTGCCTGGAGAGGTTTGTGAGGCCCCACAGGCAGCGTGGAGAGCAGGACCCACAGATCACGCGTGCTGTGATGAATACAAAACAAAACAAAAAAAGGTCAGACTAACTGCATGGTCATCTGTAAACAGCTTCTCAAGATAAGAGATTCAGTAGATGGAGGCATGAACTGGGCTGAGGTTCGTGTGTGTTCAGTGAATCAGCTGTGGTGGTGTTTTCATCCGTCAATCTGAAGGAGCTCTTTGTAAAAATAATCGATGTGACAGGTTTGTTTTCACTATTTATTATTTTAATGTAAGTAAATATAAACAGGTTTTTTTGTATGTCAGTGCTGCATATTCTTTACCTTTTGCTTTTCATCGCTGTTTTTTTTTTTTTTTTACTTGTTCCTCTTTCTTTCCACCGACTTTCCATTTTTTTTATATTCCTGTCGTCCAACCTCATTTTCACTTCATTTTGCCAATATACTGTACTACCTCATCTTGCAGGGTGACCGTGCCCTTAAGAATTTACAAGCCCAGAATTTGAATAATAAAAGAAAAGTAAATTTCCATGTATAGAAATGAGCAGAACAGGTTGAAGAATCTGCCTTTAAGATGAGCCCATGCAACATTTGCTGACAGGTCTTTTTTTAACAGAAGACACTTTGACATGTCACAGTAGGAAAATCCAAGGTCTAACTCAAGTGGGCCGATATTAGCCACAATAAGCTACTTCTCACATCAGACCCATATCAGAGTAGCTGCAAATTCTCTGAATTAGTTAGATTTTTTGGAAATACGCTTATTTGCAGAGAATTTTGACGAGAAGACAGATATATTCACTCTCTGTAAAATATGACGCGAGTGTAAACAGGTGGTAAACAGCTGGCCAGGTTGCAACAAATGACAAATAAATGCACCTTTAAGTCCGAACTCGTAAAACCATGTGTGCCGTTTTTGTTGTAGTTGGAATTGTTACCTCTGGACAGAGCCAGGCTAACTGTTTCCCCCTGTTTCCAGTCATTATGCTAAGCTAAGCTAAGCTAGCTTTATAAATATGTTGAATGTGTTTTGCCATCTTCTAGGGCTCTGAGTTGCATGTAGCACTGTACAGTAGGCGTCTTCAATGTGCTCCATCAATGAACAAGGTTATGTCATCATCTGTCTGTGTGTTTGGTTGGATATGAATTATGTGTGTGTTTTTTTTAACAATGTTCAGAAGCTGAAAAAGGAAAAGAAATCATAACGCGACCCTCATATCCAAAACACTGTATCTGTTATCAGTTATGAAACATGGCGGCTCTGGCGGTGCATGTTCAATACAGTGTCTATTCTAAATCTGTTAACAAAAATCTAACAATATTCTGTTGGCGTTAATCTACTTGCACTCATCAACAGGAAATGGGAAATGTATAGGGTGTCGCTGTGTAGTGTTATTATCAAGCACAATCATGCCATCAACTGCAATGTAATGTAAATATCAGACAATAATCTCATTGTAATTACGAAAATCTGATCTGTGTAATGTTGTACTTGTATTTATTTAATCTAGACTATTGCGTGTCTCCTTTTCTGTATATATGATTGTAGGTTTGTTTATGAGAAGTATATTTATCAAATATTAAAGTATGAGGCTATTTCTATTCCTTTTGTTTGTATTGCTACAGTCACAGCTGCTTCAAATGTATCATCAGTAAATAAAAATGAACAGCTGGATTGTTGTTCTCAACAATGAGGTCATGCATCTCAATACAAGTTCTCCATTTTTTGAGACATTAAAAGATGAATATTCTAATCTGGTGGTGTATAACATACAATGGCCTGGAAGCAGTTGTTATATTAAAGATGAAATATAACTTTCTGTAGAGATTTTCTGTTCACTTTCATAAATTCCCATCAGCTTTTGTTCAGACATTCATGGTTCCCAGATGATGCATTGTAAATACTTTTGTTATTTTCTGACTTTTTGGAAAGGGTTAGGGTTAGGGTTAATTTAGTTCACACATTTATGTTCCCCTCAAGATTAATTGTAATGACTTTGGTGATCTCTTTATGTTTTATTACGTGCCATCATCGTATCAAAATTGCAATTTGTGCAACATAAATAACTCTAAACTTTAACGACATTCCCATCAGCCTCGTTTGTACTTGGCACAGTGATTGCGGCCTTTTTAGAGCGTATTACTTAATTAATATATTCAGAAGGCACTGATGCAAAGTGAAGGTTAAACCACAAAATAAAAACATGCGGTCGAAGTGAATGTAGAGGTGCCTAAATGAAAACAGCATTGCAATATTTGACTTCATGGTACTAATATTTGTGGTGATGAAGACATAATCATGAAAACTCTGAGCTCAACACTCAATAATGTCAGCTGGACTGTGTTGAAACCAGACTGGTGAATCAGGAGTTTTGAATTCCTCTTCTTCTGTTAGTTCCAACTCTTATGCAACAAATTCCCCTTTTGTGTGAGTCCTCTGGACCAAATATTTTATCCCACAGTGCACTTTTATTCTTCTTAATGTGCCAGCTATATTCTGCACAGTGACCATGCAGGCTACATCCTGTGAGCGTTAATACTGTGGAGAGAGAAAAAAAGCAGGAAGAATGCATAATAGAAAGGCGTGTATTGTAGCACACAAGGCAAAGACACAGTGCTTTATTTATACGTTAAAGTAGCATTACCATACAATATACAAATACTAATTTACAAGTAATAGTCAAGCAATGTAGCTGCAATTCAAACCCCAACGAAATAATGGATTTCAGGAGCTTTTAGGCAGATTAATATATACCATTGTCTCATAATTCATGCAATCAGTTGGCAGTGTTCACATGGGGACTTTAAGCCTACTGACCTCTAGTCAGCTGGATGAATGAGTGACCAGACTCTTAAAGGGCGGGCCCATGAGTCTCCCCTCGGAAGGGCCAATGAAACCGGCGTGCAGCCCGCTGC
The DNA here is from genome assembly GCA_023566465.1 of Cottus gobio. Lineage (NCBI taxonomy): Eukaryota > Metazoa > Chordata > Actinopteri > Perciformes > Cottidae > Cottus > Cottus gobio. The sequence goes on along the minus strand of CM042215.1, from coordinate 5,504,289 downwards.
TCGCGGTGTTGCGTAACTTTACTGCAGGTTCACAGCCGCATTCAAGTGTCCGCAACCAGCGTCTCCTCCACCGGCTGTTCATTGGCGTAACGCTCCCTCTACCACAATGGCAGCGCCGAAGAAAGTCTGCATCATTGGCTCTGGAAACTGGCAAGTTTGTTGTGTTTGTTTTTAATGCGTGTGTTTGTGTGTTTTGCGTTGCTAAACTCTGGAGCACGTTGCCATGTCAAAGATCGCGTGTTAACCCAGCCAGACGGCTAGCTAACGTTAACTAGCAATTAGCCTCTTTTTTTATTCCCTGCGATACCGTGAGATGGGTTTCACCTTTAACTACAGCGTGACATCCAGTCCACGTCAGAAGGAGCACGAGGCGGCTGTATTGATTATATTGAGCGGAAAGCGGCTGAGTACACGGAGCTGCCCACATGTCCGTCGCGATTAACGTTGCTCGGGTTTTTGTTATTGCCGTTATGTTCGCCATGACGTCAACGTCACTGTGTCTGCAACATACATACGTCATGTTAACACCACTACAGTATGACTGTGTTGATGCCACCCAATCACCCCCTTTACAACGGGGTTTACATGCCTCCCGTCAGAAGCCCCCCGGTGGGTTGTTTTCTCCTTCTAGCGCCAAACCCCGTTTAACGGAGTTGTGATTTTAAAGAAACCTCGTCTGCTTCAAAATCCCACAAAGGGTGAAATATAATAGCAAGCTATGCATGAATACTTTAGCCGTCTGGTTAATTCGGTGTGTATCTTTAGTTTATAAACCAAACACATGTGCTGTGTGAGTTAAAAACGTGTTTTTATACTCTGTGACGGGGTTGTAGTCATTGTTGGAAAGAATCGTGTATTAAACCTCATTGATGTATTTCTTTTATGCCGAATTAATTAACTAGTCCAGAATTATTAAAATCCTCTAAATCATGTTAAACACTATAGTAACATTACTGTGGGATGAACGAACACAAAATCAGCAGAGTTCTCAAAGGAGTTTTGCACACTGTCAGCAACAGAAAAACAACACGTCAGTACCTCTACAGTAGAAATGTGTTTGCTAGTTTAATCTCACAATCTAAGCTTTAAAATCTTGCCAACATAAACCCCCCGATGAGTGTTTTTCTCTCGGTAACGCCAAACCCCTTCAGCAGTCTTTATAATTAAAAGTTACCTTAAAAATCCCAGAAGTAAAACATAAAATCAAGCAATGAATTATTGTTTTTTGAAGTCCTCTTGTAAATTTGGCATATAGTTTTGTGTATCGACTACACGGACGTATTTGATTAGTTAAAACGGCTGTTTTTACACTGTTCAGGATGTCAAGAAAGTTTATTAAGCACATAAATGCTTTATGTTTTCGCCCCAAATTATAAGAAGAATTCCTCAAAATCATGTTTAACGCCTTTTTTTTAATTAATTTTTTTATTAGCCTTTATTTAACCAGGTCTGTCCCATTGAGATACAATGACCTCTTTTCCAAGGGAAGCCTGGCCGTTACTGTAGACACAGTAACTGTGAGCAATTAGGGTTAAGTGTCTTGCTCAAGGACACAACAACCTGGAATGGCTGAGCGGGGTTTGAACCACCGATCTTCCGATTGAAAGTCAGACCTGCTAACCACTGAGCCACAGTTGCCCCCAGTTTATAATATTACTGCTGAGTGAACGAACATAAAATCTGAATAGTTCTCAATGCTGTTTGCCGGAGTGTCGACAGCAGCCTCGAGGGTAGACAGCCACATATTTATTAATCTTATCTGGAGTGCTGCCAGTCGAGTCCTCCTGCTGGTGATCAAAGAGCAGCCACTTTAAAGCAACCCAGTAGAAAACACCCCCCCACTGTCGTGAGTCACACCATATTAATAACTCTGAGAAGTGTTTAAAATCTAGACTTAAAAAGTCAAAATCACTCATATGTTGGATCTCTTCTGGACCCACAGTGTCTGTTTTCTTCGCATGATTTCATATGTAAATGAAACACTAACCTTATTAATGTTTAACAATACAGGGGTTCTGCCATTGCCAAGATAGTGGGTGCCAATGCTGCCAATAACTCAAATTTTGACACCACTGTCAAAATGTGGGTTTTTGAGGAGATGGTGAACGGGCGCAAACTGACTGAAATAATCAACGAAGACCACGAAAATGTGAAGTACCTTCCTGGGCACAAGCTGCCAGCCAATGTGGTAAGAAACTGTAGATTTATCACCATTTAATGAAAAAAATAAAGTTTATTATATGTTTGTTGAGGTATTTTGTGTACAGAAACATTTAGCTTTTTATTTAACTACTATAATATCAGTTTTCTGAATGTGCTCTTAGAGAAAGTTGTAACAAAATACTTTAATGTTGGTTGCGTTTGATTTTTATCTCTTTTTAAAATCATCCTCGCCCTCCGATTCCTCCTCAGCTGGCCGTGCCGGACCTGGTGGAGGCGTCCAGCGACGCAGACATTTTGGTGTTTGTGATCCCGCATCAGTTTGTTGCGAAAGTGTGTGACACCATAAAGGGCAAGATAAAGACCGATGCACTGGGGATATCTCTCATCAAGGTTGGACTTTACTCTTTGATTTTGTCACCTTTCTGTCTCTGGATGTTCTCTGCTTCGTGTTGCATGTTTTGCAGCGTGGTCTTTGACCCAAATACCAACTTCTGTGTGTGTGTGTGTGGCTTCATGTAAACACACTGTGTGTGTGTGTGTGTGTGTGTGTGTGTGTGGGTGTGTGTTCCTCCAGGGTGTAGATGAGGGCCCTGATGGACTTCGACTCATCTCTGATGTGATCCAGGAGAAGATTGGTATCACCATGAGTGTGCTCATGGGGGCCAACATTGCCAATGAGGTTGCCGATGAGAAGTTTTGTGAGACCACCATTGGTTAGTCCAATATTTATATTTTTGATTGATCAGCATATGAATGTTTTAAAAGACAGGCCCATTAAATGCACTTTTTTACAATAAGCAGCTTTTAGTCTTGAAGCAGGAAGTATGTTTGTTGTCTTTTCTGCATCGTCAGCATAAGTGAGACTTTAAATCTGTGTAAAATGAGAGAGTGGGCTTCTTCAGTTTCACTTTTTCTTTCCACACGTCTTTGCACCACATGACTGCATGCTTTATGGGATTTGCTGTTAGTGTGTGAAAGGATTATTTGTTTGATCAGTGCTGTGAAATGGAGCTTGTTGGAGGCCTTGGAGCATTACAGCTGTACACTAAAAGACTGAAAGTCACTGTTTTAATTAGGGCTGTAATCAGACAAAGATATTCTTAGTCAATTTAAATTCTCATTCTCAAAAATGACATTGTGTAAAAATGTATCAACTGTATGAAACGCTTTAGACAAGTTAATGAAAACAGCAACACAATACTAACGTAACAATAGAGATGGTGCTTTGCAAAGGTCGGGAACCAGAGTGGATATTTCTATAGAAATGCTTTGAGCTGGTTAATCACCAGTTATTCCAGGATTCTTGCCAAGCAGGGCAGTTTGGATAATGACCCATAATTAATGAGGTCGCTGTTGTCCCCTCCATTGTACAAAATAATCCCGTCAGCAGACTTCCTGATACTGGTAAAAATATACAAGTTTAAATAGGAAGATGATTCGCTCCAGTTAAAATGCTGGGATCAATGGTTTTGTAATGTCGCTATAATACCAAGAGAAATGGGTTGTAATGTGAACTGATACTCGTGGTTTTAAAGAGTACTTATAAGTATTGGATGTGAGAGACATTCTTCAATGCCCAAAAATATGCATTAATCCAACGATCCAAACTGCAAACCCTTCAACTTTATCCATTATAGCAGCACTTAGCTCTCCTTGTAGCTCCTCCCACAGGGAGCTGCTCGTCTTTCTCCAATAATAATTGACAAAATTACTTTGTTCCATATTGTTAAATATGGTGGGAGCCACTTATAATAAGGACGGTTAAAGTAATTAACTGCTTATATGGGTCAAAAAGCTGATGACAGAATATAAATGCTGTATAGATACTTCACGTGTAGTAATCAAGTCTTCTTATAGTCTTCATTTTGGGTCTTTTCATACTCGATTCATGGTAAAATCCGGTTGGCTCATATTCATTTATTTTACTTTTCTCCCATGATGCTTTGCCTCACATTAACACGTCTAGCTGCATGCACATTGAAATCATGACGGGGAAAGAACCTGTAGTTTAAGATTAATATTCATATCATAAATGTCCAATTAGGTGATACTCTGGATGACTACTGTAATAAAGAAAAACAAAGACAATTGTTTGTAATCATCCGCTTATAATGATCAATAACTTGGACAGGCGTGACCGTTTCCACCTTCATCCACTAACCGATCAGACGTTTTGATCGTGACTCTTCAAAGTCTAAAATCAAAGAGACAATTCAAATTTTGGTGACGGAAATTAATATCGTAGAGATGCTAAAATGTGTGTGTGTGTATGTGTATGTATATATATATATATATATATATATATATTTTTTTTTTTTTTTTTTTTTTTTTTTGCCTGCTTGCAGGGTGTAAGAACAAGAACCACGGGGCTCTGCTGAAGGAACTCATGCAGACCATCAACTTCCGGGTCACCGTGGTAGAAGAGTACGACGTGGTGGAGATCTGTGGCGCCCTGAAGGTGAGCTCCTCCGCAAAGGTTTACAGATGGCATTTGGAATATTTATCCCCTAATAAAGACTCCACATACTTTAGTAAAAACTAAATTATATATGTAACTTGTCCCTAATGTCTATTTATTACACTTATTTTGATAATAGACTAATCATATTTTAAGAAAGAATGCGGAAACTTTCCCTAATTCTACCTCAAACATGACAATATGTGGGTTTTCTGTTTTTATATTAATGTAAAATGTAATATCTTGAAAGTAGATTATGAATGTTAATGTATAAAGCATGCACTTTCTTTCAAATCTAGATAAATCTAGCATATAAAATGTATTTTTACTACCCCCTCAGTGTCTGGGAGCCTATTCTCAAGCGGATTGCATTTGGAATATTCATCCCCTAATAAAGACTCCACACACATTAGTAAAAACTATATTATATATGTAACTTGTCCCTAATGTCTATTTATTACACTTATTTTGATAATAGACTAATCATATACTAATCAACAATGTCGAAGCTTTCCCTAATTCTACCTCAAACATGACAATATGTGGCTTTTCTGTTATTTTGTTTTATTTTCAATATTTTTAAAGTAGATTATAAATGTTAACGTATAAAACATGCACTTTCTTTTAAATTTAGACAAATATAGCATTTAAAATGTATTTTTACTACCCCCTTACTATTTTAAGCGTCAGATAGCTTATCGGAGTGTCTCACTTCACATATCTCCATATTGTCTTACGATGGTACTTATGTTTGAACTGGTTTTGATGGGGAAGGACGTCTGGGATGGATCCTCCCCTTTTTTTAAATTAATTTAATGAATGGAGAGTATTTGAAAGCTGTTGACTGTTGGTCCTCCAGAGTCTGCATCTTGTGGTGCGTCTCCTGAAAGTAAGCCCCTCCCCTCCCCGTCCGTCCTTCAGAACATTGTCGCGGTCGGAGCCGGTTTCTGTGACGGTCTGGGCTTCGGAGACAACACCAAGGCCGCCGTGATCCGGTTAGGCCTGATGGAGATGATTGCGTTCGCCCGCATCTTCTGCACCGCTGGTCCCGTGTCCTCGGCAACCTTCCTGGAGAGCTGCGGTGTGGCCGACCTCATCACGACCTGCTACGGAGGCCGCAACCGCAAAGTGGCTGAAGCCTTCGTGAAGACAGGGAAGGTGAGTTTGGATCAGATCACACATATTCACCCCTTTTCAAAATGAAATGTGTTCCTTTTATTTTTTTTTTTTTTTTTTTTAAATAGGTTGGAGTGGGCCAGCAGTGCTTATTTGGGTTTTAAGAAATGATCAGATTCAGCAGTCAAAGCTGATGAATAAATATTTAAAATGATTAGTGAAAGAGCACAATACACTTCTGCATGAGCACTGTGGACACGCTACGAGCTAACAAGCTAACTTTGAATGTTTAATCTTTGCCCACAAGTGCTCGACAGTAAAAACAAAATGTATATATATTTATATGAAATTATGAATTTTAATCATGTCAACTTTATAACAAGCTCAAATTGAGTGCTATACATAAATATATATATATAAAATAAAAGATGCTAAAATCCTCACTTTATCACTATAGAGCATAAGAAGGTGTTAAAAATCACGTATGAAATTCAGCTTTTACCCATTTAGTTTAAAATATTTCATCTTTTTTCAAATACTGCAGTTTCTGCACTTTACACTTCAAATAGTAAAGTATATTTTGGACAAGCAAATACAAACGGCAGCTAACAAGGCTGTTGCATACACATAACGGCTTTAAAGTTTAGAAAAACTTTATATACAAAAATACATTATGTTACTTAATATTAGCTACAATAAATACTGACAACCTGTGTGCTGTTATTATATAGGAAGACACACTTTTACTGTGAAGTAACTGCTGATTTTGTGCTTTTTTTTCTCACTTTTATAGCATTATTTCTAAATAAATTCTTCAACCGTAATATAATACTGAAAGGGCAAATAATAAAATACAAAATAATTATGAAACTCATAAACCATACTAAAAGGTGATTTACAGTCCGCTGCACACTGAAATGACATGACGCTTCCTTCAGAGCATCGAGGAGCTGGAGAAGGAGATGCTGAACGGGCAGAAGCTGCAGGGACCGGCGACGGCCTCCGAGGTTTATCTCATCCTCAAGCACAAAGACCTCATCGACAAGTAAGTAGAGCAGCAGCACGACACCCTCACAGGTAGAAGAAGACATCACTCCTGCTTTATGTTTGCACTCAACAATGCCTCCTCCTCCCTCCCTCCTAGGTTCCCATTGTTCAATGCCGTCTATCAGATCTGCTTTCAGGGCCATCCGGTCTCAGAGTTCATAAGCTGTTTGCAGAACCACCCAGAGCACATGTAAAAGAAAAACGGCCAACGGACCAAGTGCCTTTTTTAAGATGGAGAACATTACCTTTTCCCACCGGTTACCAAGCAGAAGCAGACGGGGACCAGTCACTCCACAGGGGTCACGCAGCCAGCGAGGTCGTGAAGAGGCCGCGTAACATCCGTGTGTTCAGCTCTAGTTTCACCACTCTGTCCTTAATACTCGTTCAGTTCCTGACTTGAAGGAATATTGATTTATTTTCCCCGTGTTGTTGTCAGATAGCTCTTTTTAAATAATGTATTTAATTGTTTTCCTCTGAGCCAGATTAAAATCTGAATGCATGGTTTCACATTCCTAGAAAGCAAATTGAAAACTTCTAATAAATATCCAGACTTTACTGGATATCAAATTGATCACCTTCCAATAATATTTTTCTAAGTCTTAATTGCGTCCGGTTTTAGTCGACCCGTGACTGCCATTGATTTAATAACATGTTTGTACCATGTTTATATGGCAACCACATCATGCATTCCCATTTTGACCAACCCCTCGAGGCCCTATTGACAACCTGTTGGGATTTATTGTTATCCAATGAATGCCTGTAATTTCATACCTCCATTTAATTGTCTTTATTTGCTCTAAACGTGTCTTACATAATTCACTGTTTCCTGTCTTGTACTGTATATTAACGTACTGTCGAAGTGCCTTAGCATGCACGCTTTCTAATTCTTCGCCATTGTTTATTTTTGGGGTCCAACCAGACTGAACTAATTAACATCCGTCCAATATTCAATTTGTTACTGTGACCCTGCCTGATTTTCACTGTTACGGCTCGTGTTCGTTGGTAATTATATCAACATTTGTCTGTGAATAAACTAATTCTAATCAAATTAAATAGCATTGCTCAAATCCTTTTTCACTCCCACATTAGAAAGGCAATCATCTATATTTATTTTAATACACATCAGCGCAGCAGGAATATGTTGAAATACTGCCAGACTGTGCTTTTTGTAATTTAATGGTTTTATTTGTCGTACACTGATTATAAAAGCAAACTTTCATAGTGGTGGGAGAATTAAAGTGAAGTGGTTATTTGACGATCAGCTCAGCATCATATCAAAATGGTTCACTTCAAACAAGGCTTCAATTATGTTTATATGATATTTTTTATAATTATATTATAATGGGGTTGACATTTGAGGACAAGAAGCAAAGACAGTTCTGTAAATAAAGGGATGGATTTTGAGATGGAAAAAGGACATTGAGTTGATATTTGTGTCACCTGCATAACAAAAGGTACTGTTTGTTTATGATCCGTCCCAGTGGCAGCATGTATATGTATATACAGAATAACAGAGGGACCACCCATGATTACTGAGAAAGACCATTTGAAAACTTAAAATATTGTACTGCAGCAACCCTGATGCAGAACCACAAGTGATCCAAAGTGTCAAAGGTTGAGCTCAAATCCAGAAGAATTGAAAATGAGAAATCACCAGCATCAAGTTAGAAGTTGATTAAGAGCAGATTCAGTCCTCTGATGTGCACCAAGGCCAAGAATTAGAATAAGTCTTCATTAAATAAATCAACTCCAACTAAGCAGTCTTCTCTTTTTTAAAATCAGTAGGTTTAAGGTTTTGTTATTCAAGAGAAGCAGAAGACTGCTGCTTGCTTAAGGCAGATAGAACACAACCAGAAGAGAGCTTTTTAAAAATCAATAACACAGTAGGACCAACATTGTTAAAAAACACTGAGGCACAAAATCTGAAGGACTTGACAAAAGCTTTAATTTGGCCAATATGTGCAGGCTGCAGAGGGTCACAGTTGGCATGACAAATCTGGAGTTATAGGTCATATTTTGGATGTGAAGAAGGATAAAAAAAAATAAAAAAAAAGATCATTGGAGTGGATTCTGTTTGTTGGCTACGAGGGCTGATTATGAATTTCTTCAAATTTGGCAGAAGTGTCCACTTTGACTCAGATTATTGAACCGATTAGAATTTCGGGGTTGCAAATTTTTTTTGGGGCTTTCTCAATCATTCATATGCTAATGACAACCCACACATGTCTAACAGCATCAAATTATGAATGGATGACATTTTTCAACAGGCATGGATAGAAACAACCTGACTGGTTGGCCGAGGCGGTAAATCTAGTTAACGTTGTACAAATTAAAAGGTGTTGCTTGAACTAATAAAAAGCAGAACATGAAACACGTGAACAGAGAAGCAGTTTATTTCTGACGAGTCGTGGAAATGTAGCTAGCTTTACATGCAAGTGTGCAGTTAACGACAGTATTCAGCACATCGTTACATCGACATTCACTGTTGACCTGTGGTAGACACCGCTGCTGTCTGAACATCTTTTTAAATATGGAATAAACATCAGCAGCATAAACCTAAAAAAACAACAACATGTAAACAAGAAGGGAATAAAGCTCAGAAGAAGGCTACGAGAGCTCGTTTGTCCATAAGGACACTTAAGACTATTCCAGTATAAATGCTTTGAAAAGAAAGATGCCTGCGATGCTCTTTATAAACCACACAGTCTATTTAGCTAAAAGAGGCAGAAAGAGAGCGCAAAGAAATTCCACCGAGTGTGATTAATAACTGCAGTCAAAGCATAATGGTATTACAATCACTATAAAACACATTAAAAACTGCAGTAAACGCCCATGATGACAGCATAAATTAATAATTAGCTTTTGAATGTCTGATGAACTGGTTCCCAGGAATAATTGCCATACCTGAGAAATAGCTTGTTTCTGCAACAGCGAAGCATCCACATAGTGGAAACGCCTTCTTCCTCAAAAGACCCTCCAGCAGGACACGGCTCACTCACCGCTACTCTTCCCTCATCTCATCTCAACTCACAGTCTGTGAGGGTTGACCCATTTGTAAGTGCCTTCATAGCGAAATCCAACTTTCTTTGCGAGGTCGTCTGCTTCTGCTGGGCCCCGACTGAGAAACAAAAAGTGAAACAATCTCAATCAACACTCGGTTTTTAAAACACCTTTTCCAAATGAGGGCATAGTGAACAACTATTCCTACCTTCCATATTTGTAAGGAATAGGTTTGGGCTTCTCTCTGTCTATGTGATGAAGAAGAGGCGTGAAGATCCTCCATGCTTCCCTTAGTTCATCACTGCAAACACAAACAATTCAGCATTACATCATCGCTGTATGTATGTTTTTTAACAACCCTTTCCTTCATGCTGAGGAAGAGAAAAGATGCACTATGTCGCCATCTAGTGGGGAGAACTGGTAGCTTCACCGACAGGTTTACTAATGAAAAACAAAAAGACAGACCTGCGCACAAAGTGCATCTGACTCCCACAGAAGACGTCCAGGATGAGACGTTCATAAGCGTCTGGAAGCTTAACATCCTGGGAACAAGACACACGTTTTAAAATAGTTACTTTCACAATCAAAACAATACGGCTAACACATTTAAGCTGTGAAACAGATAGCTGCTTTCTTTGTAATGCCATATACATCACTTGCAAATCATCTTGAACATGCCTTGTATCTGCTCTTGTAGGTGAGGTCCAGCTCCGTTTCCTCGGGGCTGAAGTAGACGCCGGGCTTCTTGCTCATCATCTTGGCGTAGACGGCCTCGTTGGGCTGCACACGCACCACGAGCTCATTCCTGCGACACTGATTTCCAAAGATGTCCCCCGGGACGTCTGTGAACTGCAGCCGCACCTCGGCTTTCCTCTCATTCAGAGCTTTTCCACAGCGGAGGATGAAGGGAACACCTGAGGAGCAAAACATGTTGAATGCCAAAGCATTATGAAGGAGCACGGGAGAATGGGATGTCAGTTTTCAAAAAGGCCACGGTCTGTTTACCATCCCAGCGTTCGTTGTGCACATAGAGTACAGCCGTGGTGAAGGTGGCCTGATTCGATCCTTTAGGAACTGTGGGATCATCAAGGTAGCCCAGTTTGGCCTCCCCCTCCCCCTCTGGATCCCCCACATACTGACCCAGCACCACATCAGATATGGACAGAGGAGTGATGCACTTCAGCACCTTCACCTGGAAGAGGGAACAAATACCCTCCGTTAGAAACACAAACTATAAGAAATCTCTCCTTATTCGTAGTAATGATCGTGGAGGCGTAGAGAGTCACGGGTCTCTGGGAGACGGTTTTGTACCTTTTCGTCCCTGACATCATCGGAGCTGGTGGAAGCTGGTTTCTCCATGGCAACCAGGCAGAGCATCTGGAGCAAGTGGTTCTGCATGACGTCGCTGATCGGGGCAACGAGAACAGATGGTCACAAAATAGACGGAGAGGGGGATGGGATGCTATGATCATCATCATCATCATCATCATCAAATTAAGCTTATTAAGTTTATCGCAATGTAATCACATATTTTTATTTGATCAAAATGTACCTAAAAGGGAGATTAGTCATGTATTTAATACTTTTTTCAACATGAGAGTGGACAAATAGGCTTGCTTTATGCAAACTGATGGATATTATTGGAAATAAATAAACACAAAACAATGATAAATGTTGTCCAGAAACCCAAACTGTGGTCAGAACTCAAGCCAAACAGGAAACAGCTGCCAGTGAGTCTGTGTAGTGACTTTATCAAAGGAAGGCTGGACTGAAAGTCTTCTTTTCAACAATGCTCTCTACTCATTCTCATATAACTTCACTTTAAACCTCGGTACAAAAGCAATTCAACTTTATTATTGCAGCTCAAAGACAAACTTTAGGGCTTTTCTTTTCTCCACTCACCGGATGATGCCAAAATCATCAAAGTAGCCTCCTCGTCCCTGAGTCCCAAACGGTTCTTTAAAGGTGAGAACAACACAGGCTATGCTGTCCCTGTTCCAGATCGGCCCGAAGATTCGGTTCCCAAACCTGCAAGAGCAACACATTATTGTTCTCCGTTCAGCGGGGCACACGCATGTGCACACGCATGTGCACGCACATGTGCAGTGGGAAATGGCTGCTGTTCATGACAACATGCATAAACAAACATCAAAGGGTTGAGATTGTGTTGCTCTTCACAATATCCCATTTTATAAGTACATGCATGTAATGAAGTGGTCTTCTCACCTGAGCACCATGAGGTTCTGCACCATTTCTTTGCCCAGATAGTGATCTATACGGTAGATTTGGTCTTCAGTGAAGAGCGAGGAGAGGTGAGTGGACAGCTCCTCGGAGCTCTGAAGGTCGTGTCCAAACGGCTTCTCTACAATCACCCTGGTCCAGCTTCTACCCAACCTACATGCACACACTCTGAATTAAAAAAAAGCTACGCAAAGATCACAAGAACATGATAATGGAAGCTGTTGAGGAACACGTCTTTCCTCCATCAGACTTAATTGTGAAAGAAATAGATGACGACAAATGAAGGAAAACCTTTACTGTTAAGGGCATGCATACACTAAGTTGCCAGGTTATTTAGGGGCACCCCGCGAAAATCATTTTTCTTTGTAATGTTCAGTTTTTGCTGAAACTATTTTAGAGGTGGTGATTGAACTGTAGGCTTTTGGAGGGTCTAGGTTGCAGTGTACTGACTTGGAGCCCATGCAGCAGTGCTTGATGTTCTTGGTAACATCGTGGTAGACGGTGGGCGGCAGCGCCAGGTAGAAGAGGCGGTTTGCGTCGGGTCCTCCGGGGAGAGACAGGATGTGCGAGTTGAGATTGGTGAAGGAGCTCTCGTCCGTATATTTCCCACTGATGTACGAGTTCCTGCTGAAGAAGGCTGACAACCGCTCTGCATCTTTATCCGTCACCTGGGTCAGAGGGTGGGAACATTTACACGTCCACGGATTTCATAAGGACGTTTGGTTTTTGTGCGTGTGAAAATAATTACATTTCAATGTATTTAGTGTCGCCCACAATCACAAATTTGCCTCAGGGCTTTACAATCTGTACACATTGCTAGGAGCTGAAAAAATAATTAAATAAATGCAACAGAAATTATTTGTTGTGTTTCTAAAAAAAGACTTGTGATCTAAAAGGACTGAGTATAAACACCCCACTGGGAGCTGACTGAGTTTGGCCACTTGGGGGCAGCAGAAACAAGCTGTTAACACAAGATTAACTATCATTTTTTTAGGTTCACATGGCAAACTTGTTGGTGGGTTTCTAGACCCTTTTTCACAGAAAACAGCTGCCTGCTGTGGCCAAAACAACACAGAGCGGAGTGTGAACCAAATCAGAAAAGTTGCGGACCGTAGAGCCAACCAATGAGCTTAAACCCAGTTTAAAGCCCTGTAAAGCTGAGTGGAGCTGCAGATTAAGGTGATAACTCTCTGTAGGTTCATCATTGCTTTAAGGATTAAGCCAATGGAGGGAGGAAGAGAAGCTAAATTGATGGGAGCTAGGTATGGCAGATGGAACTGAATACTGTTTTTTTACTACTGAACTGAATAATTGTCTTGCTTTGAAAGGTTTTTATTTACATAGTGTTTGTATATTATTTTTGCTACCGTCTGCTCTGAGTTCCTCTATCTCCACTTCCAAAAATAAATCTGTTAGTTGCATCTCAAAGGTCCAGTTTTACCTTCAGGTATGGCATGCAAGAAGTCTGAATGGCATCGACTGTCAGGTCAGAGCGAGCGAAGCCCACAAAATACGTCTGCTCGGGGAGGAGGCCGTCTCTGTACAACCACCTGGGAGAGAACAGATAAACACAAGGATCACACTTCAGTCTAGTTTAGAGGAGCATCATTCCTCAGACTCTGCTTTTCAGTCATCCTTTCACTGGGGTCAGAGGTCACTCACCATAGAGTTGGGTAGATCTTTTTCTTAGCCAGATCCCCCTACAGGCGCAAACACACAATCAGGAATATGATTTCACCCAATACATGTAGGTCACAACACACAATCAGTAGGTGCTGGTGCTGTGTTTTGCTGTGCAATTTAAAACCAATGCACTTTGTCAGAGTGGTTATTTATTTTCCATGACACAAGGTGCGACAGCACCACAGGTCACACAGTCTGGCAACAGGTAAGTAGGCTGCTTTGGCTTATTTAAGGATTGCACCACCTTGGTAATCCCACTGAGGAAAAGGCCAAACACAAACAGGCTGTGTGGAGACAAAAGACGGTGGCTGGTGCCAACTGAAAGCCTGTTGCTTTTACCATAAGAGGTATGAGAAATCAGAGATGACCCGAGGCATACCGCAAACTAATACAAGGACAAGATGGGAGAGGCCATTAGAAGTCAACTTAATTAAAACAGTATACTGTTGGCTTAAAATCACAAACTGACCTCTCCCTTTATTCATCTATTCCTCAACTGGGTTACCTTGCTTCTTTGTTTAATATTTAAAATAACTGCAGATGAGAAGAACTGAACACCAAGAACACTTGGGTGAAAAAGGTAGTCGTTCATTAGGTCTGGTGTGTACAATGTCACAACACAACACAACACAAGGACAAACCTGTTGAACAAACCTTTCATAACAGTGTGAAGCTGACCCACTAAACTATTAAATTAGTATCACCAAGTAAATCTTTGAAAGTGTGATGTGACTAAGTAAACACTTGATGATGAACCTGAAAAACTGTCTTGCAGTGCAGCCTTTTTTTAAAAACAGCTACAGAAACACACATCTATAAAACCGGTATGACCAGAGTGAGATTACACAGCCCAGCCGTTCCTGATCTGCCTGCGAGCGTGAAAGAAAACCGCTGACTGTCAGTGACACGGCAAAAAAAAAAAAGCAATCTCATTCCCTAACTGAGCAAACAATGCAAGAGAAAGAAGGACACGGCAAACCCAATATGCAGGCTGACTAGATGTGAAAAACAGAATTAGAGCAGTTTGAGCATCAAGAAGCATTAATATAGCAGCAAACAACTATTTGCAATCTAAATATACAGAGTAATGCCTACTAAGACTTTTATACAGAATAGAGGACTATATAATAAAATAAAATAAAAAAAAAAATAAAAAAACACAGTAGTCAACACTGCTTATCATTGTTAGAATAATCTTTCATCTGCAGTAATAAAGCATTGCAGAGCATCTAAAGCAGATATGCAGCTCGGGGTAGATGTTGTTGAAAAGTATTAGTCGTCATCACACTGTGCAATGTGGGGCGTTAAAGCAGCAGACATTTATGTCGTCTGATTAGTCTCAATATTAATGAAAAAAAAATTCAAAGTGCACTTTTTTGTAATGATATACAAGTGTATAAAAAAAAATCTACATATTAAAATAGGATCATTGGGATTGGGCCTTTGTGTTGTTAGCTTCACCTGCCTGCTAATAAATTATAGAAACGAATGGCTGAGAAAAGAGACATTTGGACAGGTTGAAACCCTGGAAGAGAAGAAGAATGCAAAGAAGGAAACGTTATGCAACAAAAAACAAGGAAGCAGTTCTAAAAATGCCTGAAATCATTTCACTTCCTCAACTAGACACCAGACCAGTGTGAGGAAATAGTAAAAGTGTATTTTAGCAGTCAAGGAAAAGCCACCAACTTATATGCAAAATAACACCATTCAAATAAAATGTTTGAATTTATCACCGTATTTGATATAATGAAAGTTGTTATACAACAATTTTATATTGCAAATTGTCTCAGTGTAAATAGAATGAACAGATGCATTTTGAAGGGTATGTTTGATTTAACTCGAGATATGTTTTACCCAATCAGAGTTGCGACACACTATTGAAATGATAAGCAAAGAGGAACCTTGAGGTTTTTTTTACAGTCTCCATGTTCGGCTTTTGAAAGCTTGGATGACTGTGTGGTGCTTGTTTGCATAAGATTGGTGAAACCAGTTTCAACAGTTCCTTAATCTCACAGCATTTGCAATTATTGCAGTATGTTGATTTGCTGTAATTGTGACCAACAAGTGTTGCCTAAGGGGCCTGAACTTTGAATGTGGTAAGATTAATAAAGTAAAAGAGCAAAACGTTACTTGTTACGTTACGTACACATGTTATTTGCATTACATGTCTTGTTTTTTTTTTTTTTAACACCTTATTTATATAATTCACTGACTAGATTTTGATTCCCCTCCCGTGCTCCGCTCTCACCGATGCTCCCATGATGATGAAGATGTGAGCGGCCTGATCGAACTCTTCATCTTCATGCAGCTCCTTCCTCAGCTCCCCAAACACCTCAGACCGAGAGAGAGGGAGGTTGCTCATTTTCTGGTGAGGAACTGGGTTGGATACAATTAAAAAAAAAAAAGTAGTAAAGTAGTCTGAAGATTTAGTTCCAAAACCTTGTTTAAATCTACATTTCTGCTGACCTTTGTGAAATGCATGTTGCACAGATTTAGTGCTTTGACACACACACACACACACACACACACACACACACACACACACACACACACACACACACACACACACACACACACACACACACACACACACACACACACACACACACACACACACACACACACACACACACACACACACACACACACACACACACACACACACACACACACATTTTTGGTTGGTGCACTGTTGTCATTGTTATCAACAAGCTCTGTAATATTAATTGCTGGGCATATAACAAATCAAGATTTGATTAAATCCTTAAAAACACAGTTCAAAAATGCCCAGCTGTGAGGTAAAGTATAGGATGGAACTTTTACTAATGGGCTAATTAAGTGGGTAAAGTAAACAGTGGCATTGGTCCATTACGTCCTCTCTTATCTAACATTCAAAAGATAAGGAGCAACATTTTTTAGAGAGATAATAAACTTGGATTTCCTTGTGAATCATGGTCACAATGAGCACATCAGGAAGCACTTTTTCAGTGATTTCCTCACTGACTTCAACACAAATGGACATCTTATGGGCAAAGTATTTCTTTAACTAAACCTGCATTGATCTTGACAAATCTGCAACACATTCCTGAAAAGCTCAATTGTCAAACACCAACAGCCACGTGGGGTTATTTATGAATATCCTCCCCGGTATTAAAAAACAAAACACTGAGAAGGATTGCACGTGCACCTCCTGTCAGACGGCCACTAGGTTAGCTCCCAGACTTAACCTGACACTACAAACTATAACGCTATTAGGCCAATCCTCCACCAAATCCCGTATTTAGAGGGCTAAACGATGCGTTTGGCTCACACGTCAAGGTAACGAGTGCTGACATGTTGCTGCTCGCATTACAGTATGTTGGCTAGCCGCTCAAACAGCTCACAATAGGCTGCTATTTAACCACACAATCTGAGTTGTGTTCCCCTCCCTCGCTGCCTGCATGATGGGCTAACGTAAAACTAAAGCAGCACCGTCATCATACCCTTAATATTCACACGCCGGTGTGTTAACGCGATGGACTTGTCAAGCGAAGAAAACAATTCAAAACTTCCGCTCTCCAGCTAGCTAACAGCTAAGCTAGCTTAAAACCAACGTTAGCTCCAACGTGCGACAATAACCTGCGGTTTACGCTCGCTTAGAAGTGAACCAACGGCTACTCACGGGTCCGTTAACGAGATGAGAACCTGGCAGCAAGCGTTGAACCCTCAACTGACAGCGGCGCGTGCACACACACACACACTCACAGCGGACCACGGTGGAGGTTGTGTCTGTTGTTGCTGCTACGCCTCTGAGTCAAGTCCTGCCTACTTCCCTGTTCAAGCCACAAAAGAAGAAACGGAGAGCTTTTTTTATTGGTTTGGGAGAAACTCACCAGCAGCGCTTGCTCGAGTCCCCATCGCTGTCCAATCAAGTGACGTCATCGACTCTGCCGATGGGCGTGGTTTAACGCTCCTAGCCCACGCCCACACACGGGCGCCACACACACGGGCAAACCGGACAAGTGGGAATACGGTTCATTCTTCTCGACAAACAAACAAAGAAACAATAACAAAGGAGCTATTATTTTTTTGTTTAATCTTTAAACACAAACTCTCAGTTACTGACTATGTTTCCTTGTTATAAGAAACATTGAAAGAAAATAAAAGATGTTTTAGTGGGAAAATGCTGGCGATCATCTATATCCAATAGTGGAAGGACTATTCACATTAATTGCTGAAGTAAAAGTAGCCTATAATACCACACTGTAAATAGTATATACATATACATATTATATTATAAAAGACACCCTGTTGAGTCGTGGTGCAGTGTTGCTACAGCTACCGTTGCACTCGGAGAAAAGAATAAATGATGGTCTTGTCTTTAGCCGTTCATGGCGTATTTATTTAACATGCTTCTGACACGTCCGTTTCACGGTCAGAGCTAACTTCAACAACACTCTAGCATATGGCTAATTGGCCTTTATAGCCTGTGCCCAAAACGCCACCTTGTGGCGTAACCATATATACATATCACAGTACAGCGTTACATTACATATACATCTGAGTACATAATGAACATATCTCAACACCCCCACTTGTACTCAGGTTGTTATACTTCAAGCATAAGAAACACAAAAACACAGAATGAATGTGAACCTCTGTCATACACATATCACTCTCCAAAAAGAGCACTTGCAAACCTCTTCAGTTTCAACTTATTTACAGGTTTGGTCATTACATCAGCAATCATGTTATCGGTAGAACAATACATCAAAATCACTCTTCCCTCAACCACAGTTGACCTGATAAAGTGGTACTTTATGTCAAAGTGTTTGCACCTCTGTCTGTTTACAGGGTTTTTGGCAAGAGCTATTGTCCCCTGATTGTCCTCATGTACAATAGTTTGTGTGTAATTGTAGTTATCTATACCCCCTAGTAACTGCTCCAGGTACAGACACTCCTGTATGGTTGAAGCCAGTGCCATGTATTCTGCCTCGCAGGTGGATAGTGCAACTGTGGGTTGTTTTCTAGTCTTCCACGAGACTAGAGAGCTGTTCTGACTAAGATTGACACAGTATCCTGTGGTACTGCGTCTGTCTCTGGTATCGGCCGCCCAGTCAGCATCACTGTAGGCTTGTATACCTAGCTCCTCACTGTCATTTCTCCTAAAGCTTAACCCTTTCTCTGCAGTGCCTTTGAGATACCTTAGTACGTGCTTCACAGTGACCCACTGCTCCTCTGTAGGCTCTGCAAAGTACTGTGATAATCTGCTCACTACAAAACTTAAATCTGGTCTGGTACAAGTAGTCAGGTATATAAGACTACCTACAGCCTCCCTGTACATCCTGACATCTTCCATCTTTACTGCATCGTCAGTATACTCTAGCTTCTGCTCACAGGGTGTTTCTCTGGTCCTACAATCTTGCATATTAAAACGCTGTAGTATCTTGTTAGTGTACCTTTCCTGTGACATCTTTACACATCCATCTGATTGACTGAAATCAATACCCAGAAAATGTTTGAGATTGCCTAAATCTTTCATCTTAAACTTTTCTGCGAGCATCTCTTTCACCTCTTTCAGTCTCTCTTCATTGCTTGCTGCAATGATCAAGTCATCGACCCATATGATTATGATCACCTTCCCTTCTTTTGACTCTTTGGCATAAACACAGTGGTCGGCTGGGTTTTGTGTGAATCCATCCTCAGTAAGGCAATTGTGCAAAACCCTATTCCAGTTTCGGCCGGACTGTTTAAGACCGTAGAGGGATTTCTCTAGTTTATAAACTATACCCTCTTTTTCTTCATAACCCTCTGGTGGATTGATGTAGATCTCATAATCTATGGGAGCGTGCAAGTACGCAGTTTTCACGTCCATTTGGTGCAGGAGTAAATCCTCCTGTGCAGCTTTTTGTAGCACCACCCTTACACTCGTCATGTCTGCCGTGGGTGAAAACGTCTCCCCATAGTCTACTCCCATTCTTTGGCTGTAACCCTTGGCCACAAACCTTGCTTTGTATTTGTCTCTCCCATCTACATCGGCCTTGATGGCATAAACCCATCTACCCCCCACTGTCTCCTTGCCTATTGGCAGTGTTGTCGGGGTAAAGGTCTTGTTCTCGTTTAAGGACTGGATTTCCTCATCCATGGCTTTTGCCCATTCTTTTGAGTTAGCTGACCCCATTGCCTCCCCAAATGTCTGTGGGATGCCACACACCGCTCTACAGCAATAATCTACTGTGATATGAACCGCATCACTAACACAGTCTTCAGTTATGAACTCATCTAAGTAACTCGGCTTCCTTCTTTCTCTAGTTGGATACCTTCTACCCTCTGGTTCACCACTTGTCACACTCTGTTGTGTTTGATCATGGTCATTAGATCTCGCTTCTGTACCTGGACTATCACCATTTTCTGTTTTCCTACTAGTCCTGGGTCTCACAGTGTCATCATAGCTATCGCTTGGATCTGGCTCACCTGTCTGTGTTTGTTTTTCCACAGTTGACTGCCTCACAAACTTTACCAGTCTGTGTTTTTGTACTTTGTTTGTATCTGGATGATACACCAAATACGCTGGGCTGTTCTTGTCGTGACCTACAAAATGCCCCTGATCACATCTGGAATCAAGCTTCCCTTTGTTCTGTTTGTACGTGTAACATACAGACCCAAACTTTTGCATTTTGGATACATTGGGCTTTTTGTCTGTTAGCAGCTCATAAGGAGTCTGCCCTGTACGTCTGTTAAAACATCTGTTCCGAACCATTGCTGCTGTTTGTACAGCGTAGGGCCATAGCTGCTTTGGTAATGCACTTTCAACTATCATGCACCTACCCATCTCAAAAAGAGTACGCCAACCCCTCTCTGCTGTTCCGTTCTGGTGTGGGGAATAAGGAGCTGACGTTTCATGTCTGATCTTATTTTTCCTCAACACTGCTTGGAAATCACTGCATGTAAACTCTGTTCCGTTGTCGGATCTGATGCACCTCACCTTCCCATAAGGGGATATATCTGCTAGGAACTTTTCCGTAGCCTGTACTGTGTCACTTTTCTTCTTTAGAAAATAAACAAACACTGCGCTTGAGTAATCATCAGTAAATGATTGCACATATTTGTAACCATCTCTCGACTCAGTGACTACGGGACCTGCAAGATCTGTGTGTACCATCTGTAAGGGAGCCTTTGCTCTGGTATCAGGGTCCCTATTTCTGGTTTGGGCAAACTTTCCCTGAATACACACCTCACACTCTTGTTCTGGCCTGCCCGTTTTGCCTTTGATCTGCATACCTACAACAACATTTTGCAACTTAAGAACATCGTCATAGTTACAATGGCCTAATATTTCATGCCATGTTTGTAAGTCGTGACAGGCATTACACTTATCATTAGGTTCAGATTCAGTATGCAAATAATACAGCTTTCCATACACATGAATGTTAAACCTGGTACCTCCTTTGGTTATTAGGACATCTTTATCTTCTTTGAAGACAACCGTAGCTCCACTCGTAGTAGCTGCCTTCACCGAGAAGATGCTCTGGGGATATGACGGTACGAACAAAGCGTCTCTCAGTGTCGCCTTTCGTCGCTGTCCGTTGCTGTCGATGAGGAAAACCTCAGCATTCCCCCTCCGCTGAGCAATCCCGCTGCACCGGGTGCCGTCTGCCAGCTCGACAACGTGCGTTTCTGGCCTGAACGCGCTGTCGAAACTCTTGAACACGGTTATGTCATTGATGACATGAGAGGTCGCTCCCGTGTCCACCATCAGACCCCTCTCCTGGATGCTGTTCGCCGGCTGCCGCTGGGTTCTGGTTCCTTCGTCTCTCACCGTGAACGCGTAGTCCTCGTCGGCATCTTCTGAGACTTTACTCACACCATCTTGTTTGTCCTTACGCCTACACGTGGCATCTTTGTGTGTGTCACTTCTGCAAAAACTACACCATGTCTTCTGTCGACACGCTCTCGCTCTGTGGCCTTTGATGCCGCACTTGAAACATAACATTTCTGTGTCTTCTTTGTTCCAGCCACGGGCGACCGTTTTGGCGGGGCGCCTTCCACTCTTCCCTTGAGTCTTCATCACACTGTCGCTCGACTCAGCTGCGTTTATCTTCTCCGTTTCTTCAAAACTTCGTAGTTTAGTCTTGAATTCTGCAAACGTGATGTTATCGCCCGTATGTGCCACATGTATTGCAAATGGCTTAAAACTCTCAGGCAGTCCTTTTAAGACCATAGCCACTAGCAGTCCGTCTCCTAACGTTTCACCCGCGTTCCTCAGCGCTGTGATGGCGGTTTCTGCTCTGATGATATAGTCCATTATACTCTCGTGGTTTGCCTTCTGAAGCGATGTCAACGTGGTGTACAAGTTGATTATACGGGGCTTTCCCCTCCCTGCATAATACTCTCTCAATATTTTCAGAGCTTTTCTTCCTTCATTGGGCGCATCCCTCATAACTAACGAGAGGCTTTTGTCATCCAACAGTAAAATTAGCTCTGCATATGCGTCAGCATTTTTACCTGCATCTGCTGCTATCTCTCGTTCTGACGTCGGTTCTCTCAGAACAGTGTCCTTTAGTCCATTCAAATGGAGATATCCCAACATTTTGGTTTCCCAAATCTCATACTTGGTCTCATCTCCGTCGAATGTCGGTCGAGGCAACCTGCTCCTCCCATGTTGTTCCATCATGCAAGCTTGCTCTTCTCCTTAGCTAGCTGCCCGTTAGCACGCGGTTCGTTGCGACTTTCTAACTGTCAAACTTTTCTTCCGAGCGACTCCTGGGCCCATAACCTGTTGAGTCGTGGTGCAGTGTTGCTACAGCTACCGTTGCACTCGGAGAAAAGAATAAATGATGGTCTTGTCTTTAGCCGTTCATGGCGTATTTATTTAACATGCTTCTGACACGTCCGTTTCACGGTCAGAGCTAACTTCAACAACACTCTAGCATATGGCTAATTGGCCTTTATAGCCTGTGCCCAAAACGCCACCTTGTGGCGTAACCATATATACATATCACAGTACAGCGTTACATTACATATACATCTGAGTACATAATGAACATATCTCAACACACCCTATATTATCTTAAACCAACCATGTCGAGGAGATTGATACACAATTGATAAATCACATTTTTATTTTATGCATTATATTGAAAACACTCACACGTTACATACCTTATAAATTAACCCAAATAAATGCATGTTTTTCCTCTCATCAGTATAACAAACCAAATGTACACTAGCTGTTCAGATTCAGTGTTACCAGTAGAATTAACCCGAATAATATTAATATTCTTGCTCATGTAACTTAATGCTGAACTGCAGATATAAATAATAAATAAAAGACCATGGAATACATTCTGCAAATATATGTAATGACCCTAGTAAAACTTCTGCTCCCCAGTGGATCGACTTAAAATAAATCGTGACCATGTTCACGCAGTGCAACAATGTGGCTCATTGATGGATTTTAATATGATCAAGCTTTGGCTACACAAGCAAAAAGTAGTTAGTAGTATAGGATAATTCTCGTTTTTCTAATGTGATTTGTTGACTATTAGAAATATATAAAATATAACTTATCCTTTCATTCAATACTCGCATGCCCAAATGCTCATTGAATGAAAGAGTTAACGTCAGTGTAAGGATTCCTTCTGTTGATACTGACCGTAAAGTTATTGCCTTTCCAGTGAACCGCCTCACACTGTGCAAATTATGCCTTCTAAAGTTCAGGCGAAGCTAATATGAGGCTTCATCCATCTGAGATAACCAAATCCTGAGGCTGTTTTCCAAAAAGTCACAAGTTTTCAGTCTGAGTTGGCCTGAGGGATATTACAAAAGACCGTAACGATGTAAGATATCACTTGATTTGGTTAGTTGACTATTAGCTTCGGCTGAACTTTAACAGGCATTTTTGCACAGAACAAAGATCTTTCACAGTTTTTACACTTTAAGCATGTCATTGCATCTTCTGACGGGGAGACGATTTGATCTGATCAGATGGGAGGTGACTCACAGCGTGTCCTCAAACTCTAACTGTATGTGTGTGTGTGTGTGTGTGTGTGTGTGTGTGTGTGTGTGTGTGTGTGTGTGTGTGTGTGTGTGTGTGTGTGTGTGTGTCATTATCATTATTATTAGTTATTGTTATTAGGGGGGGGTAACAAATAACTATTTTAATATACATACAAGCGTTTGAGAATGGTGTTGAGACAAATTTGATGTTAAATGTCCACAAATAGGAATCCATGAGTCAGAGGAAGCTCCAGGTCTGGTTGACTTGGGGGGATTTGCAGGCAGTCACGATCACTTTTCCTTCCGATACTGTCAAACACGTCTCCGATGACAGGTTCTTCAGTTGGTCGTCCTGAAAACAACAAAAACAACAACAACGTAAACTCAAAGAGGATTGCATTCACATTAAGAAACTGTAAAACAGAGGTAGTCCGATTGAGGAAATGGAGAAGTATTCCCCCTGTGCAGCGTGACACAATGTTGTAACACCAGTTGCTGCAGACTTTGAGCTGATGTAGAAACACATGTCGTACCTCTGTGTAGATCCACACTTGCTCGGGCGCCGCTTCGGTTCCTCTTCCCTTCAAACGACAGAAATCAAGCGACACACTATCTCCTCCACGGGTCGCATGTAAACACAGCTCATTGCCGATGCTGAGCCGTACCTCTTTCTGGGACGTGTACTCAAAATACTACAAAGACACAAAGAACCAATGGCATTTTAAAGATGGGTGAAATAATCCAGAATCATATTAGCACCAATAGATTATAAACTGTATAAAGTAGTTTTCTATGTTCGTCTAAAACAAGAGATTTCTCAGCCCTTTTGCTTGCAAAGCCCTAAAATAAAGTAAACTTGTTACCGCCCATCACAAGGATATTAACTCAAAACAGTTTCTGAGTGATTCTTTGATTTTACATTGCTGCATTTCAAGGTTTTTAGAATCCTGAAGGGCTGAAAGTTTCATTTATTTGAATATGAAATGTGGAAAGAAGTAAAAAAAAAAAAAAAGAAATCTGAAGAATAAATATTAATTTGTTTAACAAAACACAATTCTCCCCCCGCCGAGATTTTTCTGACCCACCTGAGAGGCACTGATCAAACAGAAGTGTGCGTACCTGTGCTACAGCTTTTCCACGGCATTGTAACTCTTGAACAGGCTTCCATTTCATCGTGGTCTTCATCACATTCAGGTAGCACTTCCAACCAATGTTTAGCAACTGTACAAAAGGAAAATAGTAACTGGACAGCAAACAGTCTGGATGTCCATCTATTGTAACTTTTGGCTTACGGTTTTAATAAAATAGGAAGGAATTATGTTCTGGAAGAGAATATAATTTATATTTTCTGCATAAATACAAATATCTATGTAAAAAAACATGTGAAATTACTCTAAAATGCAAACTAACATTCATTCCATTGAAGATAATAAAATGTTGATAAATGATTACGTATTTCACCTGTCCGTATTTAACCGGCTTGATGTCCGGCACATAGGCCTCTGGATAAATGTTACTCAGGTACCACGAGAAGTTCTTGCACTTTAATCTCTCCCGGAGGTTACGACGTTCAGAAACATTTCCGTATGCATTCTGAGGGGGAAATGACAACGGTAAAGGCACGACCTCCAACATGATAAACATAATGTGACTAACTTCCTGGGTTATAAATACACTGTGCCTCTGTACTAACCTGTTGGAAAATCAAATTAGCCTGTCTGTGTGAACGGTAGAAGGCAAATTTGTAGTCGTCCATCCAGACCTCGGCCAGCCGGACCAGGTTGTGAATGATCATTATCTTTCCTCTGGGGAAGGTGTGCGGGGTCTTTTTGCGGTAAATGTGCCCCACGACAGAGCAAGGGATGATTTCCATTTGACCTCCACATTGCCAGACCTGCAAAAGGATGAACGGTCTGAGGTAAGACTGAAGCTGTTAACATTTTTAAAGCATATGTATATAATATATTGAAAAACATTGACAACCTCTTACCCTAAAGGACATTTCCAAATTCTCACCTCCCCAGAATTCCATCTGGTCGTCGTAAGTCCCGATATGCTCAAAGTATGATTTAGATACCGAGAACAGGCCACCAACAAAAGTAGGAGTTCTACACAACCAGACATAAATCGATCAATATCAATGGCCATAACTGATTTTATTGAAATTATTAGTTTGGTAAATTTGCTTATTTGCTTTCTTTCAAAGAGTTAGGTGAGGAAATCTCACACCACTAACAAATCTGTACAAACATGCAGCTGTAGCCAGCAACTGGTTAGCTTATTGAAATGCAAAAATGCAAATTCTCCAATTTCCCCATGTTTTTGCACAAGGTTGCTTTTGTATTGTTGAATATTATATATTTTATTCAAAAGGTATGGGAAGAAAAAACTTCCTATTCATATTACATATGAAAACACAAACTTAAAAAAAGTGCTATTTATTTATGTCATGCAAAACATGTGGCCCACTGTATCTTTCATGCATCTCTGGTTCTTGCATATACAAAGCATATGAACAAAAAATAACAACGAAAAAAACTAAACAAACCCCAAAAAAAAGATATTTAGCTTTGCACAAAGATGGGAAACAGTTAGCCTGGCTCTGTCTAAAGGAAATAAAATCTGCCTACCAACACCCCTAATCCACAAAAATGAAAGGTTACCAAGAAATAATATTTCATATAACCACTGTAACCTGTAATTTTGACTAAATTCAGGCTTATAAATCATTATAATTTATAGGAAACCCAGAGGATTGAGCAGCCTTGACAGAGAGGCCTTTTAGATCTGCTTTGTATGAATCCTCATATCTACCTGATGGGATGTGTCTCATTCATCCTTTTCTTCTCCTCTTCGGGGATGACCTCCCATCCAAACGTGAGCCTCCAGTCAAAATTGCCTCGAGAGTGGTGAAGTCGTCCAGGGACCGGCTTTTTGAACTTCAGGGAATTCAGGTCAATACTGGGGACACTAGGGCTCACCACAGCATCCGGCTGCTCTAGTATCCGAGCTAGAAGAGGCTCCAGCCATCCGGGGAAGCATTCACCTACACAGGGATGTAGAAGAGAGGAGCGACGGTTGTCAGTCAGTGGAACAACAAGAATCAAGAAAGTACAATTTCTTCAAGAAAGCCAAACTACAAAGTGATATAAGTAAGTGTCATTTAAATGCTACTAAAGTTTAGTTCTGTTGGCCACGCGATAGTTTTCGGATGTTCTCTTTCCACCATTTCCTCCTGTGACTCCTGTGAATAACAAGACCAGATTCTCATTTCAGGAACTATCATAATTATTTTTAACCAACAGTTCAAAACATCCAACTGAATCCTGCATGCAAATGCATTGCATTATGGGAAAGGGACTGTGTGTCTGTGTTTGATACCTTTAAGGAATCGCCTGAAATAACCCATTATTAAGTAGTTTCTAAACTCCAGTCAAAGGATAACATCTGATCATTTTTGTACACAGATACAAAAAAAAACTATTGTATGGTTTTGCATGCAGCCAATCACCACAAGCGTTCTTCGAGTAAAGGCAACCTGTGATTGGCCCTCTATCGTAGCATCTATTCATACAGTCTGTGGTTTGGTAAAGTTGACGTGTATCAAATGAAGTAAAAAAAAACTTTAGTACTCTATTGGTATCACTTTAATGGTAGTGGTGTTGGTTCTCTATTGTTGGCATCACTATTTATTTTGAATGATAAATGTGGAGCACATACAGTGGGAATCCAGGAAGGTGAGGACCTCTCCTTGTGCAGCCTGCGCTCCCATCAGTCTGGCTGTGATCAAGCCTTTCCTCTCCCTCTGGCGTAAAACATGCACTATATTCAGCTGCCGCACGAAGTCATCCAGACGAGTCTTCAGGTGATCTGAGAGAGAGGAGAGAGGAGTCAGCAAGTTACTTATGGTGAAGGAGACCTTCCAGTATACAACGCATTTTAGAGCTTTTTAGCTGAAAACACCTGTTTTAAGTCAAACAGCAGTATGTCCATTGTATGACACTTAATATGTATTCTCTGCTTTATTTTAGAAGGAAATATTTTACTTTTTGCTCCACAACTAGTTCCAGTACTCTACTTACAGTAATAGTACATAAGGAATTTAGATATTTGAACTTTCCCTATAAAACATGTGATATGCCAATAAAATATCATGTCATTCCAATATCATGCACATTATTACTTCTCTAATTTATCTTATTAGTGTTAATTTATAAGGCAGTGGTCTTTGAGTTACTTCTAATACACCTTATATGTATTACCCTTGTTTTTATTCTGTATTTTTGTAATTCAGCATTATTTTCTATAAACTTTATATTTACAACTCTATTGTTTTTCACTCTATGTTTTTTTTTTATTCTTCTGTTGTCATTTTGAACAATCTCTACCTCAATAAGTGTAGGAATGTCAGTTTCTACAGGATTAATAAAGTTCTATCTTATTTGATTTCCTTCACCACTGATATAGAGGTGCATGAATGTAAAGTGGAAGGATGTTTTAAAGACCAGTGATAGAATATGAACAGACATACATTTGGATAAGATGCATATTGACGTGCAGCATCATGCAGACACTCACCCTCAGTGCTGGCATCATCCACCAGCAGGATCTCTGTGAGCAGGACTGCAGGAGCGGTGTGCAACACACTGTAGACCGTCCTCAGCAGGGTGGACCAGGCCTCGTTGTAAAACACTATGATCACGCTGGTGGTCGGGAGGCCAGGACAACGCTGGAACCTCTGCTTCAAGCAACTGTCAGAGCCAAACTGAAAGTTAACGGCTGTCAGATGTGTAACTGGATGAACAATAGTGTTGAAAGGTTTGGGGTCACCGTGCGATGAGACGGCTGAGAGGGCTGCTCTATAACG
The DNA here is from genome assembly GCA_023566465.1 of Cottus gobio. Classification (NCBI taxonomy): domain Eukaryota; kingdom Metazoa; phylum Chordata; class Actinopteri; order Perciformes; family Cottidae; genus Cottus; species Cottus gobio. Next base: position 5,475,736 of record CM042215.1, on the reverse strand, counting down.
ATGGCCAAAGTGCAAAACATCTATCAAATTATGCAGAAAAAAGTGGGGAAAAAAACTCATATCTGCACTTTCTGTATTATTATTTTTTTTGCATTTTGTATTATGTATTGGGTTTCCTTAACAAATAGCATTCTGCAAAAAAAAACACTTACAGAACACAAAAAAAGTGCATTTTTCAGATAAGAGGTTTTGCTCTTCTCGTATCGATATGTTTGAACATTCTTTTTTTACAAAATGTTACAAATAAATGCTTTTTTTATGATGGGTTTGTTTATAAATGGAGAACAAAACACTGCACAATGGTTCAATCTGACAATTGAAAAGACAGAAAGAGACAAAGATATCTCTGAGAAACATTTGCATAGAAATAGAATTGGTAGGATAAACTGAAAGCTTAGCCTCAAAATGTGCGCAGATTTAAATAGGAACAGGCTCCTCCTGTTGCAGTGTCTTGTGCAAATTAATACCGTTAACACTATAATTAACAGGCGTGTTGCTGTTGCAAAGCTATTCTGTAAATTTCACAAGATTCTAAGGTTAGCTCTGTTGAAATTGGTTCAGGGAATATAAGATAAATATGGACAAACAAATCACATGGCTAACCAGCACCTCAGAAAAACTGCTTTCCAAAATATTTAGAGCCCAAATGCACCCTTGTGGTTCAATAATGACAGAAAGTCATGCACATCTCTGGACTGGTGAACAGATTCAAAATTAGAGGGTATTTTGGGTGGAAAAGAGATCCAACCGTGCTCACACAACACTGAGGGGTCAACGACTAAATAGAAGTTTGAATCACTTCATTATTCTTCTAATACATGAGGAAAAAGAAAAGAAGAAAACGTTTGAATGGCAGAATCACAAGTCAGTGTCAGTGTCCTTTTGAGGGGATAATAATGAACAATGGGTTCGCTCACTCTGGATGACGTGTGTCTTCACCCAGATCCCGGTGCAGGGAGATCCGGTCACTGGCAAACTGGTTGAACTGGGTCTTATTGAACCCATCTAATTTCTCTTTGCGTTCCTCGGCACTCAGTTGACGCATCACAAAGGGTTTGCCACCAGCACCTGGTGCTGCGGGGTCTTGGAGAGGCCTCTGAAGGTGAGGCCTGAGCGCCTCTTCAGTGTAAAAGCCAGGTGGACAAGAAGGAACTTTCATGGGGTCGACAGGTCTGAGGCTGGGTCCTCTGAGTTTCACCACACCGGCCTCAAACGGGTGTGGTGGTTGTGGCAATGCTACGTCGTTGTAGTATTTGATGTAAAGAATGATCAGGAAGCAGGAACCTGCAACCTCAAAGGTGCGTCGACAGAAAAATAGTTGCATGGTCTAAAACAAAGATGAAAAGAGACCATATTTAAAACATGAATACAGAAAGCATAACAAAATAATTATAAAAGCAATGAATCTGAAATCTCTCAACTGATAGTATAGTACTTGTTGAGTTGTAATAGTTATTTTAACTTGCACATGAATATAAATAATGTCTATACTTAACATACTCTACCTGCATTTTTGATTACAGGTGCTATTTTATTTGTTATTTTTGATTGGCCCTCATGTCCAGGGGTGCAGGACGTTTTAAAGTTATGATAACTTAACTACTAAAGTTATGTTATGTAACTGCTCAAAACTTCATCATTTCACATTGTTGCTTCAAGCATCCACACATGCGTTGCAAATACTTATTCAACCCTCAGAAGAAATATATTAACAATTTGCGTATAGTTCATTCTGTTTATTCAAACAGTAGTGAGTTATATGTATGTATTTTATGTAACAGGGATGAGAGTTAAATGGTATAAGTGCCACAGAATAATCTGGGAATAATAACAGTAGTTTAAAAATTGTAAACAATTAGTTTAGTTTTAAATTAAAAGAAAATTACACCTGAAGTAATCGACAGAATCTGACCAGTATAATACACTCTCTGTATAAAGGAAGTAGTGATTCTGTTATGTTAGCAGAATGTCATGAGTTGTACAGCTTGTTTGACCTGCTGTTGTTGGAATGATAATGAAGACCATGAAACGTCACACCTCAATGTGTCTCTCACTGTCAGCCCAGAAGCCGTCAGCTGCAGCAGAAGTTGACTAAAAAGACAGAAAACACGGATTAAATACTGTTTGTCTGTGCGATCACTGCCACACCGGAACCATTCAAAAGCAATTTATCAGCAAACTAGACTGGCGCCACCCACAAAGCGCTGCTGACAGTGGTGCATTCAGGTGCTCCTCAGATGGTCACCTTTCCCGGATGTTGTCCTTCCGACTTTGCTGTGCTCATGAACTTTAAATTGTAATTGATTGCTACAAAAGAAGACGTGTTGTATTTGTACTCATTAAACAACACGTTAGCTGATTTTTAAGTTATTTTTCCGTCTCGAGGGGGTGTTCCCGTGAATGTCATCAGTGGGAAACATATTTTTCCGATGAGCATGAATCTTGCCACGCTAAAGAAAGTAAAACATACTTTAAAGCGTGTAATTTACAAATAATCTAACACAGAGAACGGAAAACATAACCGTATTTGCGGAGATATCACATTTATTTTTAATCTAATGTTTCCAGATGGGTTTTATTGTTGGAAATCCACCATGAAGGGCTTTTCTTATTTGAGTTTTGCAGGCTCTGCGTACTCACCGGACGGTACCGGATTACTTTCACCCCGGTTCATGTCTAATAGCCATGACAAATGTGTATTAGACACATTACGTTTACAATTTTCTATTATGTACATATTTTGTCAAATAATGTGGAAACCAGCATGCTACTTGTTGATAATACAAAGTTTTAGCAAAGATGACATCCAGAGAATTACTCAAATAATATTCATAAGAGGAATTTCTGTTGGGGTTTTATGCCGTAAAAGGTAGAAGAAGAAAATATAAATTTCATAATTTAATAAGTTTAAATTAAAAAATATAGTTTTAAATCAGTACTTACTTCGGCTGTAGGCGAACGAGCCACACCTGTGCTCGTTTTTCTGCAGGCACGCAGATTTCTTTCAGTAATGAAATACACCCTTATCTTTTAGGGTGTATTTCATTACTGAAATAAAACTGCTCTGTTGGTTATGCTTCCTGTCAACACAGCCAAGGACAGCAACTGATCAAACCAGTTTAATTAAATCTAAACTGACTCACCACCTTCATTATTCACATTCAGGTTAAGATTTCCAGGGAACATAATAAAATAAATTAAGAATATACTTTTGCTAACTTTTGTTAGCAAAACTTTTCGTTCTTTTACTTTTTAGTGCAAAATTCAAACAATACAATTTAAAAATGAACAAACATAACAGACTTAATTAAAGCTGCGAGCAGCTATGAGCGGGTCCTCGCTCCGCATGTCGGGGGTGCCGGCTAGTCGCCGCACCTCCGACATCCGGAGCAGGAACCGCTCGCCGCTGCTCGCAGCTTTAATTGTATATATATATATATATATATATATATACACTCACCTAAAGGATTATTAGGAACACCTGTTCAATTTCTCATTAATGCAATTATCTAATCAACCAATCACATGGCAGTTGCTTCAATGCATTTAGGGGTGTGGTCCTGGTCAAGACAATCTCCTGAACTCCAAACTGAATGTCAGAATGGGAAAGAAAGGTGATTTAAGCAATTTTGAGCGTGGCATGGTTGTTGGTGCCAGACGGGCCGGTCTGAGTATTTCACAATCTGCTCAGTTACTGGGATTTTCACGCACAACCATTTCTAGGGTTTACAAAGAATGGTGTGAAAAGGGAAAAACATCCAGTATGCGGCAGTCCTGTGGGCGAAAATGCCTTGTTGATGCTAGAGGTCAGAGGAGAATGGGCCGACTGATTCAAGCTGATAGAAGAGCAACTTTGACTGAAATAACCACTCGTTACAACCGAGGTATGCAGCAAAGCATTTGTGAAGCCACAACACGCACAACCTTGAGGCGGATGGGCTACAACAGCAGAAGACCCCACCGGGTACCACTCATCTCCACTACAAATAGGAAAAAGAGGCTACAATTTGCAAGAGCTCACCAAAATTGGACAGTTGAAGACTGGACAAATGTTGCCTGGTCTGATGAGTCTCGATTTCTGTTGACACATTCAGATGGTAGAGTCAGAATTTGGCGTAAACAGATTGAGAACATGGATCCATCATGCCTTGTTACCACTGTGCAGGCTGGTGGTGGTGGTGTAATGGTGTGGGGGATGTTTTCTTGGCACACTTTAGGCCCCTTAGTGCCAATTGGGCATCGTTTAAATGCCACGGCCTACCTGAGCATTGTTTCTGACCATGTCCATCCCTTTATGGCCACCATGTACCCATCCTCTGATGGCTACTTCCAGCAGGATAATGCACCATGTCACAAAGCTCGAATCATTTCAAATTGGTTTCTTGAACATGACAATGAGTTCACTGTACTAAAATGGCCCCCACAGTCACCAGATCTCAACCCAATAGAGCATCTTTGGGATGTGGTGGAACGGGAGCTTCGTGCCCTGGATGTGCATCCCACAAATCTCCATCAACTGCAAGATGCTATCCTATCAATATGGGCCAACATTTCTAAAGAATGCTTTCAGCACCTTGTTGAATCAATGCCACGTAGAATTAAGGCAGTTCTGAAGGCGAAAGGGGGTCAAACACAGTATTAGTATGGTGTTCCTAATAATCCTTTAGGTGAGGTATCGCCGTCGGGGTGCCGGCGGGTCGCTGGAACCCCATTCCACTAGGTGGCGCTATGACCATGTGAACAAATACATGCATCACATCTCTCTGCTTGAAGCGTAGATCACGTCATGTAAATTGTATGTCAATCCGTTGCTGTATCACAAACCTAACATGTCTTCATGCAGGCACGTGCACAGATAGACCCCTAGTGGTGCTCAAGCACCTGCCCTTTTGCCCTGAATGAGGAAAGTGCCCCTTCTACTGGAGCCCAATTTTTTCTTCATTCATCAGTATTTAAGAATAAAAATTACTCTCTCTGTCATCAATTCCCCCCAAATGTGTTTTGATATCTGACGGGGCATTTATTTGAGTTCTTGTGAGAATTTCGCCCCGACATGCTCCGCGGCGCTCACAAGCCCCCGCCGCAAACAAACAAAAAACTCACAAAATCCGTGATTTCAAAGCCTTGTCCAGCTGTTTACTGATGTTAGTCATGTTTAATGAAGAGAGAGAGGGAGAGATATACAGGCAGGCATCTTATTTGTGTTGTTGTATAAATGCAGTTTAGACAATTTCGAAAGTATGTTGATCAGTATGTAGTATGTAGCCAATCATCTTTATTCATAAGGAAAATGTAAGCTAGCTGTCTAATCTAGCTAGCTGTCTAGTCAGAAAACAGTAAAAAATATATAAGTTGAAAATATCCTACTGTGTTTTTATTTATTTATTTATTATTATTATTTTTAATTTCATAAATAATTTTGGCGATGGGTGCCCTTTTTTTTGGTTTGAGCACCTGCCCCCCAAAATGTCTGTGCACGTGCCTGTCTTCATGTATGCATGTATCATGCATGAGAAGTTTTGGTCTGATAGCATGAAGTACCTTGGAGTTACAACCGCCTAGAGACACACAGAGAAATACACAAAGAAACACAGAGAAACAGTATACACATGCATCATGTGTGTCTATGTGAAGTGCAGACCACATCATGTAAATATCATGTCAATTCGATGCTGTTTGGCAAATTTCCTTTTTTGCCAGTAGGTGGCGCTATCATAAACCAAATCTGTCTTTATGTATTGTGCTCAGACAATGTCCAGCATCATGCATGAGAAGTTTGGGGCTGGTAGCATGCAGTACCTTGGAGTTACCACAAAATAGTTACCACTCAGTTACCACAGTATAACACAGAGAACAGCAGAGAGAGATAGACTGTCACACACACACACACATACACAAGCAAAGAGCATGTCACGCAAATGGCATCTCAATCAGATGATGTGTAGAGCAGGTCACGCAAATCCCATGTCAATCAGATGCTGTTTGGCTGATTTCCTGTTTTTCCAGTAGGGGGCGCTATCACAAACCAAACATGTCTGCATGTATTGTGCTCAGACCATGTCCAGCATCATGCATGAGAAGTTTGGGGCTGTTAGCATGAAGTACCTTGGAGTTACCACAGTATAGTTACCACACAGAGAACAGCAGAGAGAGATAGACTGTCACACACACACACACACACACACACAAGCAAAGAGCATGTCACGTGAATCCCATGTCAATCAGATGCTGTTTGGCAGATTTCCAGTTTTGCCAGTAGGGGGCGCTATCACAAACCAAACATGTCTTCCTGTATTGTGCTCAGACCATGGCCAGCATCATGCATGAGAAGTTTGGGGCAGGTAGCATGCAGTACCTAGGATTTACCACACAGCATAGTATGCAGTTCCTTGCAGTTACAACAGCATAGTATGACACAGAGAAGAGCAGAAAACGGGTGCGTCTTTGGGTCCACATAACGTCGTGGATTAAGGGGCGATTTGCACAAATAGCACAACTTAAGGTCTTGAGGGTCTTGGGATCACTATGGAACAGAGTTTCAGTCGATCGGATAAGTACTCTAGGACGAGTTCGTTAAAGTACGAATGCAAATTTCATTATTGGCTGATTTCCAGTTTTGCCAGTAGGGGGTGCTATCACAAACCAAACATGTCTGCATGTTTGTGCTCAGACCATGTCCGGCATCATGCATGAGAAGTTTAGCATGAAGTACCTTGGAGAAAAAGAAAAAGAATCCATGCAATAACAATAGGGTCCTTGCGGACTGACTTTGTCAGTCGCTCGGACCCTAATAAAGGTTCCTCACTGTCACTTTAAGTGAAGGCCTCTCTGAGGGATGGTCCTTGTTGGAAACACACTCTGCTTCCTTTCATCCGCAACATGTTTTCATACATCAGGACTCACCGTCACGCACAAGCTCTCTGTGCAGCTCTTTATGTTCACACACAGCAGAACTACATTAGATGTGGGCATCGCGGACAGAAGAGAGGCGACTGTGTGTGTGTGTGCATGTTTGTGTGTGTGTGTGTGTGTGTGTGTGTGTGTGTGTGTGTGTGTGTGTGTGTGTGTGTGTGTGTGTGTGTGTGTGTGTGTGTGTGCGCGTGCATGTGTGTGTGTGTGTGTTGTCAGCTGCAGCGTGAACAGAGCCCGACTCTCTGCAGCCTGATCAGCACTGTGGAGACGCCTGATGCCAAACAGATCAATGATGGTTCCTGTCTGGCCAGGCGGACGCTCCTTCTGGAGAACCAAGTCTTCCATCACAACATATTGAGGGGCAACAAACCACCACCCATCACCCTCCTCCATCTCCATCTCCATATCTATCCTCCCTCCCTCCTCCTCCTCCTCCCCCTCCTCCCCCACAGAGAGGCAGAGAAGGGAAAAAGACTGCAGACAAAGGCTGGCAGAGAAATTGCTGCTGCTCGTCAGAGAGAAATAAGAAAAGAAAACAGGATTTCAGTTTTGAATGATGAAGTTCAGACGGTCGCCAAAACGTCCCGACACACCGAGTATCTGACGACAACGTTTACGCACAACATGCTGCTGTTTCCGTCTGTGGAGCTGCAGGATCTGCGGTTTTAAATAAAGTGATCATTTACTGCAGATTAGAAACCATTGAACGAAAAAGGAAATGTTTTTTCTGAGCAATTATGTTTGGACAAATATTCAAGAGAAATTAATATCATGTTGCAGCTTGGAAATGTGGAAAGAATACATATTATTTATAGGACATTTTACACTGTAATACAATATAATAATATTTGTGAAATATAATAGAAATATTGAGAAGAAAGGAAGGTTTCTTTACTTTTATCGTTATTTATACCCGAACAAAATTCTGAAGGTGAACATTTTGAATAATAAATTAAATCTACATCCAAATACAACATATATGTTTGTCAAATTGGAGACATATATATATATATATATACACACTTCATATATATATATATATATATACACACTTCAACACACCAGGCCTTGTTTAGCCATACAGTCGGCAAACACGACGACAACACAGAGACACACACACACACACACACACACACACACACACACACACACACACACACACACACACTCACACACACACTCAGTCAGCCAGTAAGCAGGCAGAGGCTGCTGGTGTGTGCTGACAGATTTATATTACACCTCATTATATTTGCTGTTGGTTTCTGTGTCACATCGACTGGTTTACGGCTGATTCTCTGAAAACTCTTTTGATGGTAATCTGGTGTTGATTCTGTGGTCAGATTATTGAAGCGTCTGCACCTGTTTTAGTTGGTGGCTAAAGAAAGCTGGACTGATACTGATATTTCTATCATATTGTACACTCTATGTCTTAAAAATGAGCCAAAATGTGGCAAATATTCAGTGTTTTTTCTCTTTAATGTATTTCCGGCAGTGTGAAATAAGTGCCTGGGCTTTGCATAGGATGACCATATTTTCTGACCCCCCAGACCAGAACCCTTCAGTGTACCGCACGGTCATGCACACGCACAAATATGCACTTATGCACCCACGTTTTCAGTATTTCAGCGTTGCTACCGTTTGACGTGGTTATGTACAGTGCAAAATTATCTTAAATGTGGTGAAAACCAGAACATTTGAGTGTTTTTCCAGATATTTGAGGGACTCCCAGTTGGAAACCAGGATAATCGGACAGTCCGGCACATCTGGTCACCGTAGTGCGTAGTTAGCAGATACAAGAGTAAATGTTAGTGGCTAATATATCAGATTAGCAACCAAACAGTTGCTACAGCTCAGATTAGAGGCTTTAGCTCTGCTTATTTTAGTTAATAAGCTAAAATAGTTAGATATAGATAATATGGCTGGCAAATAAACTGTTTGGTTAAATGTTAGCTAACAGGTCAGCACATAAACTGCTTGGTTAAATTTTATCTAACAGGTTAGCACCTAAACTGCTTGGTTAAATGTTAGCTATCAGGTTAGCAGCTAAAACTGCTTGGTTAAACGTTAGCTAACAGGTTAGCACATAAACTGCTTGGTTAAATGTTAGCTATCAGGTTAGCAGCTAAAACTGTTTGGTTAAATGTTAGCTAACAGGTTATCAGCTCAAACTGTTTGGTTAAATGTTAGCTAACAGGTCAGCACATAAACTGCTTGGTTAAATGTTAGTTAACAGGTTATCAGCTCAAACTGTTTGGTTAAATTTTATCTAACAGGTTAGCATCTAAACTGCTTGGTTAAATGTTAGCTATCAGGTTAGCAGCTAAAACTGTATCAGCTCAAACTGTTTGGTTAAATGTTAGCTAACAGGTTATCAGCTCAAACTGTTTGGTTAAATTTTAGCTAACAGGTTAGCAGCTAAGACTGTTTGGTTACATGCCAGTTGAGGCTCGCAAAATGGTAAATGTTTCCACCCATCTTTAAAGTCTGACTAGCATGACGAACTAATGACTGTTATTACTCGTGCCACTTGAGAACAGCCAATCAGAGAACAGCTAGAAAGAGCCAGCTGTAGCTGAAAGGCTGCAGAAAACACGTCCCGATAGAGGTTCACCGACGGTCCACTGAAGGTGTCCGTCTGCAGGCGGCCGTCTTATTGAAATAAAAGAGTGCTGGAGCAAACAATGACATGGATACTAATCTTCATCACATTTAAGCATTGTTGTCTTTTATTTAAATTGTCTTTAACCTCGTCTCGATTTCAAGCCGCCACAAGGTTTCATAATGTAGTAATTAAATAAAAAAAATGTCTGATGCACTTAGAGATTGGACCATGTAGACTTAAAGTTAGTGTTACGGCTGTCGCCGTTGCATGTGTGCTTTTCCCGGTGGTAAAAACAGGTCCACCCGTGGATGGAAGACCTGCCCATTTCCTGGTTCCTGCGGAGCTCTGATCGGCGCATCAGGCTCCCGCCCAACCAATGAGACGCCAGCGTGGGAGGTCAACTTCCTGTTTTAAGGAGACGCCACCGGTGCAACGGGGCCGCCGGTCATTCCCCGTTGACTGGCGTGCCGCTCCCCGCTAACGGGTGTGGGGTACCCGTTAGCTCACTAGCTCACTTGTGTAGTGTCCCCGCTAGCTCCCTTCACGTGTGTTGTGTACCCGCTAGCTCCCCTGTGTTGTGTCCCCGCTAGCTCATTTGTGTTGTGTCCCTGTTAGCCTATTTGTGGTGTGCTTCTGCTAGCTAACTTGTGTAGGGACTTGTGTGTGTGTGCTTGTTTTCCTTTTGTTTAACAGCTGACTGGAGGTGTGAGGGCGAGAGTCAAGACTGACGTGCAACACGTAGTACTCTGTGTTAGATGCATAGGTGTAGTGGGTGCTGAGGCTTCTTGTGTTTTCTTGGAAGGAAATATCTTAGGTTGTTGTAAGAAGAGGCGACCTTAGTTCCCTGCAGAGACAGGCCTAGTCCCCCGTGTGGGGATCTCTTTATGTTACCTTTTGAGTTATTTTCCCAGCACCCTCCACCACCCTCCTCTCGTGTGTTTTTGTAGATGTTACCGCCTCTGTTTTTGAAATAAATGTACCCTTGTACCCTCAACCATTCTCTGCCTCTATGTTTATGGCTCCCGCACCCCTAGCCCTAAAGGGGGGCCGTAACATATGGGGGCTCGTCCGGGATCCTGTTCCCGTCACTTTGGCAGAGAGTGGTTGAGGGGAGGAAGTGCGGTTGTATGTCGGCCTCGTGACCCCGGCCACACCCCGTGTCCCCTCGGCCTAGCGCCGTATTCTCTCAGCCTTGGGCTGTGTGCCCTCGGCCTAGTGTTGTGTCCCCTCGGCCTCGTGACCCCGGCCACACCCTGTGTCCCCGCGGCCTTGTGCCGTATTCCCTCAGCTTTGGCTTGTGTGCCCTCGGCCTCGTGACCCCGGCCGCACCCCGTGGCCCCTCGGCCTCGTGTCCCCGGCTCTGCTTAAGTCGTGTTGGCAACATTCTCTCCGGGGAAGTTGATATTTAAGGGGGGGGTGTTACGGCTGTCGCCGTTGCATGTGTGCTTTTCCCGGTGGTAAAAACAGGTCCACCCGTGGATGGAAGACCTGCCCATTTCCTGGTTCCTGCGGAGCTCTGATCGGCGCATCAGGCTCCCGCCCAACCAATGAGACGCCAGCGTGGGAGGTCAACTTCCTGTTTTAAGGAGACGCCACCGGTGCAACGGGGCCGCCGGTCATTCCCCGTTGACTGGCGTGCCGCTCCCCGCTAACGGGTGTGGGGTACCCGTTAGCTCACTAGCTCACTTGTGTAGTGTCCCCGCTAGCTCCCTTCACGTGTGTTGTGTACCCGCTAGCTCCCCTGTGTTGTGTCCCCGCTAGCTCATTTGTGTTGTGTCCCGGTTAGCCTATTTGTGGTGTGCTTCTGCTAGCTAACTTGTGTAGGGACTTGTGTGTGTGTGCTTGTTTTCCTTTTGTTTAACAGCTGACTGGAGGTGTGAGGGCGAGAGTCAAGACTGACGTGCAACACGTAGTACTCTGTGTTAGATGCATAGGTGTAGTGGGTGCTAAGGCTTCTTGTGTTTTCTTGGAAGGAAATATCTTAGGTTGTTGTAAGAAGAGGCGACCTTAGTTCCCTGCAGAGACAGGCCTAGTCCCCCGTGTGGGGATCTCTTTATGTTACCTTTTGAGTTATTTTCCCAGCACCCTCAACCACCCTCCTCTCTTGTATTTTTGTAGATGTTACCGCCTCTGTTTTTGAAATAAATGTACCCTTGTACCCTCAACCATTCTCTGCCTCTATGTTTATGGCTCCCGCACCCCTAGCCCTAAAGGGGGGCCGTAACATTAGTCAAACCCTTAATCTAACCTAAACAAGTCTAATTCTATCTGAAACGTGTGCGGCCTAGTTTGAAAATAAAACAAAACACTATTTTACTATTGGGACAACAAATGAGTGAATAAGGTGGACTGGGCAGTATCTTTGTCAAAAGGTTATAAATTGGACTGTTGGGTTAGAAACTTAATTTTTATGCGTTGAAGTAGTCTAACATGTCGATTGAAATCAATCAACTACATTTTTTTTAAGACACAAAAAAAGTTCTGAAATTGGCCTAAAACGGGAAACAAAATTAAAATTTACTTTATTTGAAAGCCAGAAACTAAACTTAGTGGTAATTTTTTTTTTTTTTACATTGTCAAACTATAAAAGTGTGACAATCGGATTTGGTGAGTTTGTTTAACCCGACAGGCCCTCACCGAGCCGCCTGCTCTTACACACTCATTAAAACGATTATTCACGACCCGTCGAGTGTTTTCTTGCTCGTTCACATGAACCCCCCCCTCCCCCTGCCCAGCTAGCCCCCTCCCAAAACACATACACTTTCACTTTTCATGGTAAAGTTCCTCTTTGTCTGTCGGTAACTCTTTACTTCCCATACTGTGTACATTTTGGTGTTTATACCACATCATACTGTTAATATTATACTCTGTACCACAAAATATATCACGCGTTAGCGTTACATTTGCTTAAAGAAATCCTGAAACCAGCAAAACAACCCTCAAACATGTCAAACTAAAGTCACGTGTCTTTTCTTTTTGCATAAGAACCAAATTAACTCAATTATATCAAAAATAATATTTTACTGCTGATTATTTAAAAAATCTTACTGTGTAACTGGAGAGACCTTAAAATCGCAGCAATTTCATTCAAATAAATGTCTGTATGTATGTATATATTTGCATGTTTGTATTATGAACTGGGTGTTTGTGGGTGTTTCTTTTTACATGAACAGTTTTCAAGGACTTGTACATATAGAATATTTGTATTTGTTTGTATTTGGGTTATTTCTTCCACTACAACTTAATATTATACTTTTTATTCCACTATATTGATTTGATGGCTGCAGGTTACTGTGCAGACTTTACATGCAAAACACATTAATAATATAATGTGGAATAAAATGACAATGTGTGACATTTTTTTTCATACTTTGAAAAATACTTTATTAAATATACTGTGTGTTATATTAAAGTATTAACCAACAACAAGTCGTGCAGTTATTCGTATGCAACTTAAACCTACAACCGGAGGAAATAAAAACTGTCATCTGAAAAGTAATTGAAAGGAGCAACTGTAGTGGAGTAAAAAATGTACCTCTGAGATGTAAAAACTGTCATCTGAAAAGTAATTGAAAGGAGCAACTGTAGTGGAGTAAAAAATGTACCTCTGAGATGTAGTACAGTGAAAAGTAATAAAGAGAGACATAGCAAAATACTAATATAAATCTGACACTGAAAATATATCAATTTAAAAGAATCTTTCCATTTAATTTAGTGACCTTTTGAGGGAGAAAATCGGGGAAAAAACCCTGATTACAACCCAAAGAACTATATAAATTCAAAAAGTTTGTTTTTAAGGGAGGAAACCGGATTAGCCCTCTAGCTAGTTCCTAACCTTTTTAATCAGCATTTTTCAAAACTCGGGGTCCATTCTTAGTCGTTTTTGATATAAACATGATACAATTAACTTATATTGACTTATGAGGCAGAGACCTTTTTTTTTTTTTTTTTTTTTCTTTTTTATTGGCTCAGTCCAAGGGGCTGAACCTAATGTTCCAAGATGGGGTCTGATGGGGGTATAAATTACAGTAAAAAGATATGTTTTTAAGGGGAGGAAACCAGATCACCTGGAATACTCCCTTTAAAACATATATGAAAGTAAAAAGATATGTTTTTAAGAGAAGAAACCAGATCACATGGAATACTCCCTTTAAAACATATATGAAAGTAAAAAGATATGTTTTTAAGGGGAGGTAACCAGATCACATGGAATACTCTCTTTAAAACATATATGAAAGTAAAAAAGTTTACTTTTAAGGGAGGAAACCGGATCACCCGGAATACTCCCTTTAAAACATATATGAAAGTAAAAAGATATGTTTTTAAGGGAGGAAACCGGATCACTCAGAATACCCCCATTAAAACATATATGAAAGTAAAAGAAATATGTTTTTAAGGGAGGAAACCGGATCACCGAGAATACCTCCTTTGAAACATATAAATTAAAGTAAAAAGATATGTTTTTAAAGGGAGGAAACCAGATCACTCAGAATACCCCCATTAAAACATATATGAAAGTAAAAGAAATATGTTTTTAAGGGAGGAAACCGGATCACCGAGAATACCTCCTTTAAAACATATAAATTAAAGCAAAAAGATATGTTTTTAAGGGGAGGAAACCAGATCACTCAGAATACCCCCATTAAAACATATATGAAAGTAAAAAAAGGATGTTTTTAAGGGAGGAAACCGGATCACCGAGAATACCTCCTTTAAAACATATAAATTAAAGTAAAAAGATATGTTTTTAAGGGGAGGAAACCAGATCACTCAGAATACCCCCATTAAAACATATATGAAAGTTAAAAAAGTATGTTTTTAAGGGAGGAAACCGGATCACCGAGAATACCTCCTTTAAAACATATAAATTAAAGTAAAAAGATATGTTTTTAAGGGGAGGAAACCAGATCACTCAGAATACCCCCATTAAAACATATATGAAAGTAAAAAAAAGTATGTTTTTAAGGGAGGAAACCGGATCACCGAGAATACCTCCTTTAAAACATATAAATTAAAGTAAAAAGATATGTTTTTAAGGGGAGGAAACCAGATCACTCAGAATACCCCCATTAAAACATATATGAAAGTAAAAAAAGTATGTTTTTAAGGGAGGGAGGAAGCCTGATCACGGACTACAAAGCCAGATCACAGACTACACCCTTTAAAACATAAAATTGGAAAGTAAGAAACTTTTGGCAGGAAACCAGGTAGCCCGGAGGAAAACCTGCCAAGTTTCTTTGACACGTTTAAGGCATGGAACACGACTGTCGGAGGAGGCAACGTTCAGTAAGTCGTTGATTCTGTTGATCTGCTGCTGAAGGCTGGTATTTTGTCGGTTCAGGACCCCGACATGTGTTACTATCTTAGCGTTTTCTTTCTCCTTCATTTGTTTCCGGATTAACCTTTTCTGCAGGACCTTATGTTGTTTTCTCAGAGTTGTGTACTGCCTGAGCAGAACCGCCTTCTCTGTCTTCATTGCCTTGTAGTTCGTTTTCAAAGCCACGAGAGCATCAAGTTTGCGGTTCAAAGCCTGGATTAAGTAAGGGTGACCTTCCAAATCGTTCTTCATGAGCTCGTTCTGATGTTTTAGGACATCGTGCTTCTGCTTGTAGTCTTTCTGTTGAAAAAGCTTCTGGACGACCTCTAAGTGGGTTTTAACTAATTCTTCTTTTTTCACCGCTAGGGTTCTCTCCTCGTCTTCGAGACTATGGAAATTACACCTGAAACGATCTCCGATCTCAAACTCCTCTTTGGCGGCCTGAATGTGATGTTTCAGGTCGTCGTTTTCTATTCTCAAGGAGTCTGAGCGGGCCATTATGTCGCTGCATTTGCTCCTCCAGCGCTTCACCTCAACAACCTTTTGTTTGAGGAGCTTGAGTTCCTGCTGCAGAGCTTTACTCTGAAGGTTCCCTTCCTCGATGGAGATTTGCATTACAAGATGATCTTTTCTCACAGCTTCCCCCAGTTGAATCTCCTTCTGCAACTCCTGGATGTTCTGTTGCAGACCGGAATGTTCTCTTGTAAAAGAGTCTGTGGAAGCCAGTAGGTCCTTGTGAGTGCTCCTCCAGAGCTTCTGCTCAACAACCTTTTGTTTGAGGAGCTGGACTTCCTCCCGCAGAGACTCATTCTGAAGGTTCCCTTCATCAATTGAGGCTTGCTTTGCAAGGTGATCTTTCTTCAGAGCTTCCCCCAATTGGATTTCTTTCTGCAACTCCTGGATGTTCTGTTGCAGACTATAATTTACTCTTGTAAAAGAGTCTGAGCGAGCCACTAGGTCACTGTGAGTGCTCCTCCAGGGCTTCAGCTCAACAACCTTTTGTTTGAGGAGCTGGACTTCCTCCTGCAGAGACTCATTCTGAAGGTTCCCTTCATCAATTGAGGCTTGCTTTGCAAGGTGATCTTTCTTCAGAGCTTCCCCCAATTGGATTTCTTTCTGCAACTCCTGGATGTTCTGTTGCAGACCAGAATTTACTCTTGTAAAAGAGTCTGAGCGAGCCACTAGGTTGCTGTGAGTGCTCCTCCAGCACTTCAGCTCAACAACCTTTTGTTTGAGGAGCTGGACTTCCTCCCGCAGAGACTCATTCTGAAGGTTCCCTTCATCAATTGAGGCTTGCTTTGCAAGGTGATCTTTCTTCAGAGCTTCCCCCAATTGGATTTCTTTCTGCAACTCCTGGATGTTCTGTTGCAGACTAGAATTTACTCTTGTAAAAGAGTCTGAGCGAGCCACTAGGTCACTGTGAGTGCTCCTCCAGCGCTTCAGCTCAACAACCTTTTGTTTGAGGAGCTGGACTTCCTCCCGCAGAGACTCATTCTGAAGGTTCCCTTCATCAATTGAGGCTTGCTTTGCAAGGTGATCTTTCTTCAGAGCTTCCCCCAATTGGATTTCTTTCTGCAACTCCTGGATGTTCTGTTGCAGACCAGAATTTACTCTTGTAAAAGAGTCTGAGCGAGCCACTAGGTCGCTGTGAGTGCTCCTCCAGCGCTTCAGCTCAACAACCTTTTGTTTGAGGAGCTGGACTTCCTCCCGCAGAGACTCATTCTGAAAGTTCCCTTCATCAATGAGTTGGACTTGTTCAAAGTCCTTCTGATTTTCCAGCTGTTCTTTGATCTTCTGCTGCAGACTCTTCTGCTGACTTTCTAGTTCTTCTTTCTCAGCCTTCTCGGATTGAACCATGCTCTTAAAGCGGCAGTGGTTTTTAGCTTTGTCCTGAAGCTCCGTCACTCGCTTCTGAAGAATGTCACAGGCTTCTTTAGTTGCAGACTTCTGGATGTGATACTGCCGAGCCCTCTCCTGCAGTGTGTCCAGTCCGTCCCAGCCTTGAATCGCTACCCCGCTCTTATCGATAGCAAGGCAGAGGGACTTCAGCTTGGTGGAAAAATCATTCAGGAGCAGTATTTCCTTTTCAACTTGTTCAGGATCCTCGGTGGCAGGTCCTAAAGCCAGGTCTTTAGGTTCCTGCACAGGTGTGGGGTTCATTTCTGGGTTGATGGTACCCAGAGTACCAGGTCTTGGACCTGGTTGCCGTAACCCCACCTGACCCCTTTTTTGTAGGGCCTTCAGGCGGGCGATTCTTCCCTGTGGAAGAGGTGCCTCATGGCCCAGTTCTAGAGGTCCCTGCGTCTGGATAGATTTTTCCTGATTCATTGTTTAGTTTTCTACTTGAAAAGAAACGATGAATTATTGTTTGCAACTTGCTTTGCTGTTAGCTTCTTGTGATGTCTTGAAGTGTGTTGTGTAAAATACACTGTGTGTTTTCAACATAAATACCGAACAGACTAGAATCGTTATTGTGAGATAAAGAACCAATAAGTTAAGTAAGATATGTTGAAGAAGAGTGCACTGTTGGGCGAGACCTCTCTATCTGTAAAGATCTCATATCAAAGCCACCGAGTGACCTCACCAAGTTTACCAAGCAGAAGCTGTGTCTGTCTCTCTGTCTTTGCCATGGCAACACAGAATTGAACTGCATTGTGGGTAATGCAGTTAAGTTCAATGTTGCTATGGCAACAAGGAATTTAACTGCATTGTAGGTAATGCAGGCTTTCAAACTGCTGTAATTCAACTGTCAAAACTTTTGTTTGTTTTAGAGCCAGACTCTAATGGAAAGTAATTTAATGAAATCAAACCGAACCCAGCCTAATTCATGTTATAGATTATTCTACGTAAACTCACCTTTTGGCTTAAACTTATTTATTTTTTCCCCACACGAAACTGAGCTGCAGGTCTTTGGACAGTGGGAGGGATATAAATATATATGTCTGCCTCTGGTGTTTGGAGCGTTGCACCCTGAACTGGATGTGAACGTCCTGCTTTACAGCTGCTGAGGCTGCTGGTCATCAGTTTGTGTCGTGTAACCAACGTGTGTGTTAGTGTGTCAGGTTGTGTTTTCCTGCCGCTGTGCTTTGGTTTGAGGACGTTCTGTGGATTCACGCTGGTCCTGCTGGTCCTGCTGGTCTGGGTTCAGTTCTTTCGGCTAATTGTGTGTCAGTCCTGCGGTCAAACTGCTGCAGGAACTCCAGGCCCCATCTGGACCAATCAAATCCAGATTAGCTGTTTAAAGCAGAAAGAAAAACGGAGCGGTCGACATTCCCGATGTTAATCGTCTGTGATCGACAGCCGGCCCGACGAGGCTGAAGAAAATAATGGAGACTTTACACACACACACACACACACACACACAAACACACACACATTCTCACCATACACTAATCCTAATTATTCTTTCGGTATTTATATCCCGCTCTTTGGCCTCAAATCAGCTTTTTGTCCACTTGGAGCTGCAAGTGTCCGGATTCAGACACTCAACAGTTGCTGGTTGCTGGTTGCTGTGTTTCATCTCATCAGATCTCACTGAATGTTTGTGCACAAGAATAATGTTTCTGTTACTGTGGAGGGTGGATTCATCCCAGATAGCTTCAGCATTATAGGAACGATCACTGCAACATTGAATGACTTGAACATCGACACGATCTGGTTCCCAAATTTGAGCTAAAAGTTGAGGAAAAACAGGGAAATCTAATTTGAAATTCAAATTTTCATTTTGTTTTTGTGTGGTATTAGTACTTATACTGTTACAGAGTATTGTTATTGCGTGGTATTAGTACTTATACTGTTGCAGAGTATTGTTATTGTGTGTTATTAGTACTTATACTGTTGCAGAGTATTGTTATTGTATGGTATTAGCACTTATACTGTTACAGGGCATTGTTATTGCATGGTATTAGTGTCTTTACTGCAACAGAGTATTTTGACTGTGTGGTTTGAGTAATTTTACTGTAACAGTGCATATTTTCAGAGTGAGTACTGCAGTACCAGTACTATTAGTAGTAGTAGAGTATTTGTTTGTACCACAGAAAGTGACGGTTGGAACCCTGAAAACAAACCTCAGAATAAACTCAGTGATTTCAGTGAAACGTTTCTGTAAAGTAACAGAACTTCATGAAACGGATTAAACTGACTTTAAGTGTGGAGACACTTGATCCTACACTTCCCAGAATGCAACTTAATCGGCTAAACTGTTAGTCCAGTGGTCTCAAACCCGCATTACCTGGAGACCGCTTGGCACTTTTCCAACACTATATATTTCTACTACACCTCCGTCAGCATGCAGCTCCATAACGTTTGATTTTAAGACTTTGTTGAGGCAGCATTATACACTTTGTTGTTATTCTCTATTTGTCTCTATTTTCATAAAGTAGGACTCAGAGATTAGGACATGAGACTTGTGACTTTAAAAACAATACCTGTTTCCAGCTCTGGTAGTTTATACATATAGAAAAAAAGATAAACGCAAAAATATATTTGAACAAAAAAAAGAAGAAGCCGAGACAGAATTAAACCAATTGGTGACTTTAAAAAACAAATAAAAACAACTGCTCACTGAATTTTTATCGAACAAACAGGAGGAAATAGAGCAGGTGCTGGGACTATTTTCAGCGGCGAATGAATCTACATTTGGTGCTCTGGTGTGTGATTTAATGTTTATGAGGGAAATATAGTTTTAATTCCTTCTTATTTAAACTGATACGGAGTTAAAACATCACATGTTACACACACACATATATATATATATAACTATTAGATAAACGTTGTTATGACAACATGTTTCTGTTTCTGTAATAAAAAACTGAACTAAACTAGAAACTCATATTATTTCTTTAACACTTTTTTCCTGAATTTAAAGTTTATTTTCTCCTGAGAAAAATGAATGATGACATTATTCTAATATTGTGCTAAAGAAAATGCAGGAATCAAATCGGGAGGTGTTTGTAAACATGTAATATGATTTTCAGTATTACTAATAAATAATACAGAGGGGAATTATATATCTTTTTTATATTTGTATTGCGATAATGAAAAGAAAACGTGACCTATAAATAGATAAATAAATAAAACCAAACCTCCCCTTGGTCCATGCTTTTTAATGATATATTTTGTGTTTATATATTCATTATTACAATAATAGTTCTGTCTATTGGTGCAGAGAGACGCTGCAGGTGACCACGTGTCTCCCAACAAACAATGAGACACCTGCGTCATAATCACTAAATCATTAAATATGAGTTATGACAAACAGGTTGTATCCGGTGAGCTTTGATCCCCGGTCTGTCGGGGCCGAAACGGCGAAGCTTTTCATCCGGTAACGGAGCAGCTCAGCGGGGCTCGTTTCATGTCAGCTGTTTTCTGATGATGAAATAAAAGAGAATAAAAAGAGGAAAAGTATCCGCAGCTGTGATGGAGGGAAATATACTTTTTATGTATTTTGTATTTATTTTATTTCCGCTTTGTGTAAAACATCTGAGACTCCGCGAGCTGCGTCCGTGAAACTTAAAGTAAGGAGAGGGAACGTGAAACCACGTGCTTCACGTCACGCCCCGCCCCTCTGAGCGCAGGTGTCACCGAGCAACACGTGGTCACGTGGTGTTCGAGTCGTCGCTTCAGAAGGTTAAAAAACAACAAATGAAACACCAAAACAAAGCTTGCAATGCGGTATAATTATATAAATATATAATATGTAAAAATTCAGATAAGACTTCTACAATAACAATTTAAAAATGAAAGCTGCGAGCAGCTATGAGCGGGTCCTCGCTCCGCATGTCGGGGGTATGAATTGGACCAGGCATGTTGGAGAAATGCCAAAAACAGAGTTTTTCACAAAATTCAAAATGGCGGAAAATTTTGGTTGGCGGACTTTATGCCTCTGAGAGGCTTTTTTTTAGAGCAGGTGGAGACGGACATGTGTGAATTTTTTCAAGTCGATCGGACAATCTGGGCGAGGGGCGTCGCCGGTCCAACTTTGAGGGGGCGCTAGAGAGCAGTTTTCTTTTTCACTAATGTGTCGTCTATGTCGGATAGCTATTTTCGCTAAGCCTGACAGCCGTGCCAAATTTGGTGCGGATTAGAATATGTCAAGTGTCCCAAATATGCGGCGACATGTTAAAAATAAAAATCATGAAGAAGAATAATAATACCCCTAAAGAACGCAATAGGGTCCTTGCTGGACTGTCTTCGACAGTCGCTCGGACCCTAATTAATATCACAGTGCAGGAAAAGGCAAAAAGCCAACTGGGCTTATTTGAAGCCTCACGTATATAAAATTTAAAATGTTACAAAATTACAAACATAAAATGAAATATGCATAAGACAGACAACAAAAGAAAAGAAAGAAAGAAAAATAATGTAATTAACAATTAATGCTTAAAATATCTTAAAAATATATATTATCCTTCAAAAGACACCGCAGGTGGGCGGGGCTTGTTGCTGCCAGGGTGAGGCCTAAACCAAAAGTTGTGCGTCTCTCTCTCTGGCGGGCTCTCTCTCTCTCTCTCTCTCGTTTATTGCAGCTAGAGTCACGTGGCCGCGCTAATGGCCTTCTTCGGTGTTACACACCTGGGTCATCAAAACCCAATTGGCGATAATCTGATAGTGCGTCCCAGAGCACCGCCTCATCCTTGGGGTAAGAGGAGCTACCTGTAGTTAGCTAAGCTAGCTGTAGTTGTCTAAGCTACCTGTAGTTAGCTAAGCTAGCTGTAGTTGTCTAAGCTACCTGTAGTTAACTAAGCTAGCTGTTAGCTATCAGGTTAGCAGCTAAAACTGTTTGGTTAAATGTTAGCTAACAGGTTATCAGCTCAAACTGTTTGGTTAAATGTTAGCTAACAGGTCAGCACATAAACTGCTTGGTTAAATGTTAGTTAACAGGTTATCAGCTCAAACTGTTTGGTTAAATTTTATCTAACAGGTTAGCATCTAAACTGCTTGGTTAAATGTTAGCTATCAGGTTAGCAGCTAAAACTGCTTGGTAAAATGTTAGCTAACAGGTTATCAGCTCAAACTGTTTGGTTAAATGTTAGCTAACAGGTTATCAGCTCAAACTGTTTGGTTAAATGTTAGCTAACAGGTTAGCAGCTAAGACTGTTTGGTTACATGCCAGTTGAGGCTCGCAAAATGGTAAATGTTTCCACCCATCTTTAAAGTCTGACTAGCATGACGAACTAATGACTGTTATTACTCGTGCCACTTGAGAACAGCCAATCAGAGAACAGCTAGAAAGAGCCAGCTGTAGCTGAAATGCTGCAGAAAACACGTCCCGATAGAGGTTCACCGACGGTCCACTGAAGGTGTCCGTCTGCAGGCGGCCGTCTTATTGAAATAAAAGAGTGCTGGAGCAAACAATGACATGGATACTAATCTTCATCACATTTAAGCATTGTTGTCTTTTATTTAAATTGTCTTTAACCTCGTCTCGATTTCAAGCCGCCACAAGGTTTCATAATGTAGTAATTAAATAAAAAAAATGTCTGATGCACTTAGAGATTGGACCATGTAGACTTAAAGTTAGTCAAACCCTTAATCTAACCTAAACAAGTCTAATTCTATCTGAAACGTGTGCGGCCTAGTTTGAAAATAAAACAAAACACTATTTTACTATTGGGACAACAAATGAGTGAATAAGGTGGACTGGGCAGTATCTTTGTCAAAAGGTTATAAATTGGACTGTTGGGTTAGAAACTTAATTTTTATGCGTTGAAGTAGTCTAACATGTCGATTGAAATCAATCAACTACATTTTTTTTAAGACACAAAAAAAGTTCTGAAATTGGCCTAAAACGGGAAACAAAATTAAAATTTACTTTATTTGAAAGCCAGAAACTAAACTTAGTGGTAAATTTTTTTTTTTTTACATTGTAAAAACTATAAAAGTGTGACAATCGGATTTGGTGAGTTTGTTTAACCCGACAGGCCCTCACCGAGCCGCCTGCTCTTACACACTCATTAAAACGATTATTCACGACCTGTCGAGTGTTTTCTTGCTCGTTCACATGAACCCCCCCCTCCCCCTGCCCAGCTAGCCCCCTCCCAAAACACATACACTTTCACTTTTCATGGTAAAGTTCCTCTTTGTCTGTCGGTAACTCTTTACTTCCCATACTGTGTACATTTTGGTGTTTATACCACATCATACTGTTAATATTATACTCTGTACCACAAAATATATCACGCGTTAGCGTTACATTTGCTTAAAGAAATCCTGAAACCAGCAAAACAACCCTCAAACATGTCAAACTAAAGTCACGTGTCTTTTCTTTTTGCATAAGAACCAAATTAACTCAATTATATCAAAAATAATATTTTACTGCTGATTATTTACTGCTCCTTCGCGAATCGCCACCTTAACGTGGTGAAGGAGTTTGAGTGGCTCAATGATCCTGGGAGCTATGTTGTCCGGGGCATCTGCCCCTGGTAGGGTCTCCCAAGGCAAACAGGTCTCGGGGGAGAGCCCAGACTAAGAGCGGTTCAAAAAACCTTGATGATAAGCAGCCCAAAGACTGTAGCTACCTCGCCCGGACCAGGGAAACCGGGGCACCCTCCCGGAGCCAGACCCTGGAGGCGAGCTCGTCGGCGAGCGTCTGGTGGCCGGGCTTTCGCCCATGGGGCCCGGTCGGGCTCAGCCCGAAGAAACATCATGGTGCAGCCACCCTGTGGACCCACCACCCGCAGGGACAGACATCGGGGTCGGGTGCTATGTAGACCGGGCGGCGGGCCGGGCAGGGGGCCTGGGCGAGCCGATCGCCGGCGACATAGACTAGCTCTAGGGACGTGGAACGTCACCTCGCTAGCGGGGAAGGAGCCGGAGCTGGTGAGGGAGGTGGAGCGGTACCAGCTAGATATAGTTGGGCTCACCTCCACGCACAGCGCTGGCTCTGGAACCAAACTCCTGGAGAAGGGTTGGACTTTGTTCTTTTCTGGAGTCGCCCAGGGTGAGAGGCGCCGGGCGGGAGTGGGGATACTCACGAGTCCCCGGCTGAGCGCCGCCGTGTTGGAGTTTTCCCCGGAGAACGAGAGGGTCGCCTCCCTGCGCCTACGGGTTGCGGGGAGTAAGGCTCTGACTGTTGTTTGTGCTTATGCACCAAACAGCATTTCGGAGTATCCGGCCTTCTTGGAGTTGGTGGGAGGGGTCCTGGAAAGGGCGCCGCCTGCCGACTCCATAGTTCTCCTGGGAGACTTCAACGCTCATGTGGGCGACGACAGAGAAACCTGGCGGGGAGTGATTGGGAGGAACGACTTGCCTGATCTGAACCCGAGCGGTGTTTCGTTGTTGGACTTCTGTGCTAGCCACAGTTTGTCCATAACAAACACCATGTTTGAACATAAGGTGGCTCATAAGTGTACCTGGTACCAGAGCACCTTAGGCCGGAGATCAATGATCGACTTCGTAATCGTATCATCTGATCTGCGGCCGTATGTTTTGGACACTCGGGTGAAGAGAGGAGCAGAGCTGTCAACTGATCACCACCTGGTGGTGAGTTGGATCAGATGGCGGGGGAGTCGGCCAGAAAGACCTGGCAAGCCCAAACGTGTAGTGAGGGTGAACTGGGAACGTCTGGCGGAGGATCCTGTCCGGGAGGTCTTCAACTCCCACCTCCGGAAGGACTTCTCACACATCCCGAGGGAGGTTGGGGACATGGAATCCGAGTGGATCATGTTCAAAGCCTCTATTGTGGACGCGGCCGCTAGGAGCTGTGGTCGGAAGGTCATCGGTGCCTGTCGTGGCGGCAACCCGAGAACCCGGTGGTGGACACCGGGGGTGAGGGAAGCCGTCAAGCTGAAGAAGGAGGCCTTTCAGAATCAGAATCAGAATCAGAATCAGAACCATTTATTGCCATGTATGCTTACACATACAAGGAATTTGTCCTGGCGGGAAGGTGCATACATTTAACATTTAACAATACACATTTAACAGTTAACGCAGTGCAATAAATGAGGATGAATGGATGAATGAATATCTACATTGAGACAGCAGCATAACAAAATACCAAAGTAAGATAAAGTGCATGGAATGTGCATGAGTGTAAGTGTTGTGTGAAAATGGCAAGTGCAATGCCCAGGTGTCAAGTGTATTCAAGTCAAGTATAAGTATAAGTATAAGGCTATGTGCAGGGGAGTGTCCTGTGGGAAATTGTCTGGGGGTGACAGAGTCATTAGAGTCAGTGGGGGACCCGGGCTCTGTTGATGAGCCCGACGGCAGACGGGAAGAAACTGTTTTTATGGCGTGAGGTCTTGGTCCTGATGGACCGCATCCTCCTGCCAGAGGGGAGGGACACGAACAGTTTGTGTCCAGGGTGAGAGGGATCAGCTACAATCTTCCTCGCACGCTTCAGGGTCCTTGAAGCAAACAAGTCCTGGAGGGACGGCAGATTGCAGCCAATCACCCTCTCGGCAGAGCGAATGATGCGCTGCAGCCTGGCCTTGTCCTTGGCAGTGGCTGCAGCGTACCAGACGGTGATGGAGGAGCAGAGGATGGACTCGATGATGGCAGTGTAGAAGTGCACCATCATTGTCTTTGGCAAGTTGAGTTTCCTCAGCTGCCTCAGGAAGAACATCCTCTGCTGCGCCTTCTTGGCGATGGAGCTGGTGTTTAGTTCCCACTTGAGGTCCTGGGTAATGCTGGAGCCCAGGAAGCGGAAGGACTCCACAGCTTTGACGGGGGAGTCACACAGGGTGAGAGGGGCTGGTGGGGCTGAGATCTTTCTGAAGTCCACAACCATCTCCACTGTCTTCAGAGCGTTGAGCTCCAGGTTGTTTTGGCTGCACCAGGTCACCAGGTGGTCAGTCTCCCGCCTGTAGGCGGACTCGTCCCCACCAGAGATGAGTCCAATGAGGGTGGTGTCATCCGCAAACTTCAGGAGCTTGACGGACTGGTGACTGGAGGTGCAGCTGTTGGTGTACAGGGAGAAGAGCAGAGGGGAAAGAACGCAGCCTTGGGGGGAACCGGTGCTGATGGACCGAGAGGCTGAGACGTGTTTCCCCAGCCTCACGTGCTGCTTCCTGTCAGACAGGAAGTCTGTGATCCACTTGCAGGTGGAGTCGGGCACGTGCAGCTGGGAGAGCTTGTCCTGCAGCAGAGACGGGATGATGGTGTTCGGGCTTGGTTGGCCCAGGGGTCTCCTGAAGCAGCTGACAGGTACAGGCAGGCCAGAAGGACTGCAGCTGCGGTGGTCACGGATGCTAAAACTCGGGCATGGGAGGAGTTCGGGGAGGCCATTCAGAAGGACTTTCGGTTGGCCTCAAGGAGGTTCTGGCAAACCATCCGACGACTCAGGAAGGGAAAGCAGGGCCTTCCCCAGGCTGTTATCAGCGGGGGAGGGTTGCTGCTGACCCAGACAGAGGATATCGTCGGGCGGTGGAAGGAGCACTTTGAGGAACTCCTAAACCCGGTCAACATGTCCCCTGAACAGGGGGCAGCGCCTGAAGACTTGGGGTTGGATGAACCCATATCCCTGGCAGAGGCCACTAAGGTAGTCAAAAAGCTCCTTGGTGGCAAGGCGCCGGGGGTGGATGAAATCCGCCCTGAGATGCTGAAGGCGCTGGACTTTGTTGGGCTGTCTTGGCTGACACGCCTCTTCAATGTCGCATGGGGGTCGGGCACAGTGCCCATGGACTGGCAGACCGGGGTGGTGGTTCCCATCTTCAAGAAGGGGGATCGGAGAGTGTGCTCGAATTATCGGGGTATCACACTACTCAGCCTCCCGGGAAAAGCTTATGCCAGGGTGCTGGAACGGAGGCTCCGACCGTTTGTCGAACCTCGGATTCAAGAAGAACAGTGCGGGTTTCGTCCTGGTCGTGGAACAGTGGACCAGCTCTTTACCCTTGCAAGGATACTGGAGGGGTCCTGGGAGTTTGCCCAACCAGTCTACATGTGCTTTGTGGACTTGGAGAAGGCTTTCGACCGGGTCCCTCGGGGCTTTTTGTGGGGGGTGCTGCGGGAGTATGGTGTGCCGGACCCGTTGCAACGGGCCATCCGGTCTCTGTACGCCTGCAGTAGGAGCTGTGTTCGTATCCTCGGCAGTAAGTCAGATACGTTCCCGGTGGGTGTTGGCCTCCGCCAGGGCTGCCCTTTATCACCGGTCCTGTTCGTGACTTTCATGGACAGGATATCTAGGCGCAGCCGTGGGGCGGAGAATGTCAGGTTCGGGGATCTCAGGATAGCCTCTCTGCTGTTTGCAGATGATGTGGTCCTGTTTGCCTCCTCGGACCATGACCTCCAGCATTCACTGGGGCGTTTTGCAGCCGAGTGTGAAGCGGCGGGGATGAGAGTCAGCACCACGAAATCTGAGGCCATGGTGCTCTGCCGGAAACCGGTGGATTGCTAGATTGCCAGTCTACGTCCCAACCCTCACCTATGGTCACGAGCTTTGGATCGTGTCCGAAAGAACGAGGTCGCGGATACAAGCGGCCGAAATGAGTTTCCTCTGTAGAGTGGCCGGGCTCAGCCTTAGAGATAGGGTGAGGAGCTCGGACATCAGGAGGGAGCTTGAAGTCGAGCCGCTACTCCTTCGTGTCGAAAGGAGTCAGCTGAGGTGGTTCGGGCATCTAATTAGGATGCCTCCAGGACGCCTCCCTTTAGAGGTTTTCCAGGCACGTCCATCTGGTAGGAGGCCCCGGGGAAGACCCAGGACACGCTGGAGGGATTATATCTCCCAGCTGGCCTGGGAACGCCTCGGGATCCCCCAGAATGAGCTGGTAGATGTTGCGGGTGAGAGAGAAGTCTGGGTCAGCCTGCTTGACCTGCTGCCTCCGCGACCCGACCCCGGATAAGCGGTGGAAAATGGATGGATGGATGGATATTTAAAAAATCTTACTGTGTAACTGGAGAGACCTTAAAATCGCAGCAATTTCATTCAAATAAATGTCTGTATGTATGTATATATTTGCATGTTTGTATTATGAACTGGGTGTTTGTGGGTGTTTCTTTTTACATGAACAGTTTTCAAGGACTTGTACGTATAGACTATTTGTATTTGTTTGTATTTGGGTTATTTCTTCCACTACAACTTAATATTATACTTTTTATTCCACTATATTGATTTGATGGCTGCAGGTTACTGTGCAGACTTTACATGCAAAACACATTAATAATATAATGTGGAATAAAATGACAATGTGTGACATTTTTTTTCATACTTTGAAAAATACTTTATTAAATATACTGTGTGTTATATTAAAGTATTAACCAACAACAAGTCGTGCAGTTATTCGTATGCAACTTAAACCTACAACCGGAGGAAATAAAAACTGTCATCTGAAAAGTAATTGAAAGGAGCAACTGTAGTGGAGTAAAAAATGTACCTCTGAGATGTAGTACAGTGAAAAGTAATAAAGAGAGACATAGCAAAATACTAATATAAATCTGACACTGAAAATATATCAATTTAAAAGAATCTTTCCATTTAATTTAGTGACCTTTTGAGGGAGAAAATCGGGGAAAAAAACCCTGATTACAACCCAAAGAACTATATAAATTCAAAAAGTTTGTTTTTAAGGGAGGAAACCGGATTAGCCCTCTAGCTAGTTCCTAACCTTTTTAATCAGCATTTTTCAAAACTCGGGGTCCATTCTTAGTCGTTTTTGATATAAACATGATACAATTAACTTATATTGACTTATGAGGCAGAGACTTTTTTTTTTTTTTTTTTTTTCTTTTTTATTGGCTCAGTCCAAGGGGCTGAACCTAATGTTCCAAGATGGGGTCTGATGGGGGTATAAATTACAGTAAAAAGATATGTTTTTAAGGGGAGGAAACCAGATCACCTGGAATACTCTCTTTAAAACATATATGAAAGTAAAAAAGTTTGTTTTTAAGGGAGGAAACCGGATCACCCGGAATACTCCCTTTAAAACATATATGAAAGTAAAAAGATATGTTTTTAAGAGAAGAAACCAGATCACATGGAATACTCCCTTTAAAACATATATGAAAGTAAAAAAGTTTGTTTTTAAGGGAGGAAACCGGATCACCCGGAATACTCCCTTTAAAACATATATGAAAGTAAAAAGATATGTTTTTAAGAGAAGAAACCAGATCACATGGAATACTCCCTTTAAAACATATATGAAAGTAAAAAAGTTTGTTTTTAAGGGAGGAAACCGGATCACCCGGAATACTCCCTTTAAAACATATATGAAAGTAAAAAGATGTGTTTTTAAGGGAGGAAACCGGATCACCGAGAATACCTCCTTTAAAACATATAAATTAAAGTAAAAAGATATGTTTTTAAGGGGAGGAAACCAGATCACTCAGAATACCCCCATTAAAACATATATGAAAGTTAAAAAAGTATGTTTTTAAGGGAGGAAACCGGATCACCGAGAATACCTCCTTTAAAACATATAAATTAAAGTAAAAAGATATGTTTTTAAGGGGAGGAAACCAGATCACTCAGAATACCCCCATTAAAACATATATGAAAGTAAAAAAAGTATGTTTTTAAGGGAGGGAGGA
The DNA here is from genome assembly GCA_023566465.1 of Cottus gobio. Classification (NCBI taxonomy): domain Eukaryota; kingdom Metazoa; phylum Chordata; class Actinopteri; order Perciformes; family Cottidae; genus Cottus; species Cottus gobio. The sequence goes on along the minus strand of CM042215.1, from coordinate 5,446,442 downwards.
AGCCTGATCACGGACTACAAAGCCAGATCACAGACTACACCCTTTAAAACATAAAATTGGAAAGTAAGAAACTTTTGGCAGGAAACCAGGTAACCCGGAGGAAAACCTGCCAAGTTTCTTTTACACGTTTAAGGCATGGAACACGACTGTCGGAGGAGGCAACGTTCAGTAAGTCGTTGATTCTGTTGATCTGCTGCTGAAGGCTGGTATTTTGTCGGTTCAGGACCCCGACATGTGTTACTATCTTAGCGTTTTCTTTCTCCTTCATTTGTTTCCGGATTAACCTTTTCTGCAGGACCTTATGTTGTTTTCTCAGAGTTGTGTACTGCCTGAGCAGAACCGCCTTCTCTGTCTTCATTGCCTTGTAGTTCGTTTTCAAAGCCACCAGAGCATCAAGTTTGCGGTTCAAAGCCTGGATTAAGTAAGGGTGACCTTCCAAATCGTTCTTCATGAGCTCGTTCTGATGTTTTAGGACATCGTGCTTCTGCTTGTAGTCTTTCTGTTGAAAAAGCTTCTGGACGACCTCTAAGTGGGTTTTAACTAATTCTTCTTTTTTCACCGCTAGGGTTCTCTCCTCGTCTTCGAGACTATGGAAATTACACCTGAAACGATCTCCGATCTCAAACTCCTCTTTGGCGGCCTGAATGTGATGTTTCAGGTCGTCGTTTTCTATTCTCAAGGAGTCTGAGCGGGCCATTATGTCGCTGCATTTGCTCCTCCAGTGCTTCAGCTCAACAACCTTTTGTTTGAGGCGCTTGAGTTCCTGCTGCAGAGCTTTACTCTGAAGGTTCCCTTCCTCGATGGAGATTTGCATTACAATATGATCTTTTCTCACAGCTTCCCCCAGTTGAATCTCCTTCTGCAACTCCTGGATTTTCTGTTGCAGACTAGAATTTACTCTTGTAAAAGAGTCTGAGCGAGCCACTAGGTCACTGTGAGTGCTCCACCAGGGCTTCAGCTCAACAACCTTTTGTTTGAGGAGCTGGACGTCCTCCCGCAGAGACTCATTCTGAAGGTTCCCTTCATCAATTGAGGCTTGCTTTGCAAGGTGATCTTTCTTCAGAGCTTCCCCCAATTGGATTTCTTTCTGCAACTCCTGGATGTTCTGTTGCAGACTAGAATTTACTCTTGTAAAAGAGTCTGAGCGAGCCACTAGGTCACTGTGAGTGCTCCTCCAGGGCTTCAGCTCAACAACCTTTTGTTTGAGGAGCTGGACTTCCTCCCGCAGAGACTTATTCTGAAGGTTCCCTTCATCAATTGAGGCTTGCTTTGCAAGGTGATCTTTCTTCAGAGCTTCCCCCAATTGGATTTCTTTCTGCAACTCCTGGATGTTCTGTTGCAGACCAGAATTTACTCTTGTAAAAGAGTCTGAGCGAGCCACTAGGTCGCTGTGAGTGCTCCTCCAGCGCTTCAGCTCAACAACCTTTTGTTTGAGGAGCTGGACTTCCTCCCGCAGAGACTCATTCTGAAGGTTCCCTTCATCAATTGAGGCTTGCTTTGCAAGGTGATCTTTCTTCAGAGCTTCCCCCAATTGGATTTCTTTCTGCAACTCCTGGATGTTCTGTTGCAGACCAGAATTTACTCTTGTAAAAGAGTCTGAGCGAGCCACTAGGTCGCTGTGAGTGCTCCTCCAGCGCTTCAGCTCAACAACCTTTTGTTTGAGGAGCTGGACTTCCTCCCGCAGAGACTCATTCTGAAGGTTCCCTTCATCAATTGAGGCTTGCTTTGCAAGGTGATCTTTCTTCAGAGCTTCCCCCAATTGGATTTCTTTCTGCAACTCCTGGATGTTCTGTTGCAGACCAGAATTTACTCTTGTAAAAGAGTCTGAGCGAGCCACTAGGTCGCTGTGAGTGCTCCTCCAGCGCTTCAGCTCAACAACCTTTTGTTTGAGGAGCTGGACTTCCTCCCGCAGAGACTCATTCTGAAAGTTCCCTTCATCAATGAGTTGGACTTGTTCAAAGTCCTTCTGATTTTCCAGCTGTTCTTTGATCTTCTGCTGCAGACTCTTCTGCTGACTTTCTAGTTCTTCTTTCTCAGCCTTCTCGGATTGAACCATGCTCTTAAAGCGGCAGTGGTTTTTAGCTTTGTCCTGAAGCTCCGTCACTCGCTTCTGAAGAATGTCACAGGCTTCTTTAGTTGCAGACTTCTGGATGTGATACTGCCGAGCCCTCTCCTGCAGTGTGTCCAGTCCGTCCCAGCCTTGAATCGCTACCCCGCTCTTATCGATAGCAAGGCAGAGGGACTTCAGCTTGGTGGAAAAATCATTCAGGAGCAGTATTTCCTTTTCAACTTGTTCAGGATCCTCGGTGGCAGGTCCTAAAGCCAGGTCTTTAGGTTCCTGCACAGGTGTGGGGTTCATTTCTGGGTTGATGGTACCCAGAGTACCAGGTCTTGGACCTGGTTGCCGTAACCCCACCTGACCCCTTTTTTGTAGGGCCTTCAGGCGGGCGATTCTTCCCTGTGGAAGAGGTGCCTCATGGCCCAGTTCTAGAGGTCCCTGCGTCTGGATAGATTTTTCCTGATTCATTGTTTAGTTTTCTACTTGAAAAGAAACGATGAATTATTGTTTGCAACTTGCTTTGCTGTTAGCTTCTTGTGATGTCTTGAAGTGTGTTGTGTAAAATACACTGTGTGTTTTCAACATAAATACCGAACAGACTAGAATCGTTATTGTGAGATAAAGAACCAATAAGTTAAGTAAGATATGTTGAAGAAGAGTGCACTGTTGGGCGAGACCTCTCTATCTGTAAAGATCTCATATCAAAGCCACCGAGTGACCTCACCAAGTTTACCAAGCAGAAGCTGTGTCTGTCTCTCTGTCTTTGCCATGGCAACACAGAATTGAACTGCATTGTGGGTAATGCAGTTAAGTTCAATGTTGCTATGGCAACAAGGAATTTAACTGCATTGTAGGTAATGCAGGCTTTCAAACTGCTGTAATTCAACTGTCAAAACTTTTGTTTGTTTTAGAGCCAGACTCTAATGGAAAGTAATTTAATGAAATCAAACCGAACCCAGCCTAATTCATGTTATAGATTATTCTACGTAAACTCACCTTTTGGCTTAAACTTATTTATTTTTTCCCCACACGAAACTGAGCTGCAGGTCTTTGGACAGTGGGAGGGATATAAATATATATGTCTGCCTCTGGTGTTTGGAGCGTTGCACCCTGAACTGGATGTGAACGTCCTGCTTTACAGCTGCTGAGGCTGCTGGTCATCAGTTTGTGTCGTGTAACCAACGTGTGTGTTAGTGTGTCAGGTTGTGTTTTCCTGCCGCTGTGCTTTGGTTTGAGGACGTTCTGTGGATTCACGCTGGTCCTGCTGGTCCTGCTGGTCTGGGTTCAGTTCTTTCGGCTAATTGTGTGTCAGTCCTGCGGTCAAACTGCTGCAGGAACTCCAGGCCCCATCTGGACCAATCAAATCCAGATTAGCTGTTTAAAGCAGAAAGAAAAACGGAGCGGTCGACATTCCCGATGTTAATCGTCTGTGATCGACAGCCGGCCCGACGAGGCTGAAGAAAATAATGGAGACTTTACACACACACACACACACACACACACAAACACACACACATTCTCACCATACACTAATCCTAATTATTCTTTCGGTATTTATATCCCGCTCTTTGGCCTCAAATCAGCTTTTTGTCCACTTGGAGCTGCAAGTGTCCGGATTCAGACACTCAACAGTTGCTGGTTGCTGGTTGCTGTGTTTCATCTCATCAGATCTCACTGAATGTTTGTGCACAAGAATAATGTTTCTGTTACTGTGGAGGGTGGATTCATCCCAGATAGCTTCAGCATTATAGGAACGATCACTGCAACATTGAATGACTTGAACATCGACACGATCTGGTTCCCAAATTTGAGCTAAAAGTTGAGGAAAAACAGGGAAATCTAATTTGAAATTCAAATTTTCATTTTGTTTTTGTGTGGTATTAGTACTTATACTGTTACAGAGTATTGTTATTGCGTGGTATTAGTACTTATACTGTTGCAGAGTATTGTTATTGTGTGTTATTAGTACTTATACTGTTGCAGAGTATTGTTATTGTATGGTATTAGCACTTATACTGTTACAGGGCATTGTTATTGCATGGTATTAGTGTCTTTACTGCAACAGAGTATTTTGACTGTGTGGTTTGAGTAATTTTACTGTAACAGTGCATATTTTCAGAGTGAGTACTGCAGTACCAGTACTATTAGTAGTAGTAGAGTATTTGTTTGTACCACAGAAAGTGACGGTTGGAACCCTGAAAACAAACCTCAGAATAAACTCAGTGATTTCAGTGAAACGTTTCTGTAAAGTAACAGAACTTCATGAAACGGATTAAACTGACTTTAAGTGTGGAGACACTTGATCCTACACTTCCCAGAATGCAACTTAATCGGCTAAGCTGTTAGTCCAGTGGTCTCAAACCCGCATTACCTGGAGACCGCTTGGCACTTTTCCAACACTATATATTTCTACTACACCTCCGTCAGCATGCAGCTCCATAACGTTTGATTTTAAGACTTTGTTGAGGCAGCATTATACACTTTGTTGTTATTCTCTATTTGTCTCTATTTTCATAAAGTAGGACTCAGAGATTAGGACATGAGACTTGTGACTTTAAAAACAATACCTGTTTCCAGCTCTGGTAGTTTATACATATAGAAAAAAAGATAAACGCAAAAATATATTTGAACAAAAAAAAGAAGAAGCCGAGACAGAATTAAACCAATTGGTGACTTTAAAAAACAAATAAAAACAACTGCTCACTGAATTTTTATCGAACAAACAGGAGGAAATAGAGCAGGTGCTGGGACTATTTTCAGCGGCGAATGAATCTACATTTGGTGCTCTGGTGTGTGATTTAATGTTTATGAGGGAAATATAGTTTTAATTCCTTCTTATTCAGTGGCGAAACCACCGGGGTGGCAAGGGGTGGCAGCTGCCACCCTAAAAAAATTGCTTGCCACCCCACTTGCCACCCAGGTTGTCAGAAGTGTCTCCTATAATATACTACACATTTATATAATGGTATTATATTTTTGCTACTTAAGCTGTTGATCTCTTTGGTAACTTGTTCTAAAATCTTTAAGTTCCCCCTCCCCTGTAAAATGGTTGAGTCCATGAGTCCGCTTTGCTCTCGTCACCGTGGTTGCCCATCTCCCGCAACTAACTGGAGACAAGCCTACTGTAGGCTTCCAGTGATGAAAGAAGGTACAGTACTGCTGAATCGTGAATCAAGAAAATGTGATGGGTGGTCATATGTGATAGACAGTTCCGAATTTCAATCGTTTATTTAATTGCTAGCTTGCAAAAGTCGGTAGCATACAGTAGCTAGCTCGCTATACAGCTTGCTTGTGCTAGCTAGCCTTGAAGTTACCACTGTTAGCTTAGCTAACCGTCTTACTAACGTCTTTAGTACAGTAAGGTGGACTGACAGAAAATGTTATAGCAGTTTTTTCTCAGTTTTTATTTTCATTACGTATACTTAACTGTTAAGCTATTCCATTGCTCTTGTCTGTTTTCACTATCTGGATTTGTATAAATAAATATATATAGACACCAGGCATGTGTGTGTGTGTGATATGCCACCCTTGCATTGCAACATGCCACCCTTGCATTTCAACATGCCACCCTTCTGCCACCCCATGTAAAATTTTCTAGAATCGCCACTGTTCTTATTTAAACTGATACGGAGTTAAAACATCACATGTTACACACACATATATATATATATATATATATATATATATATATATATATATATATATATAACTATTAGATAAACGTTGTTATGACAACATGTTTCTGTTTCTGTAATAAAAAACTGAACTAAACTAGAAACTCATATTATTTCTTTAACACTTTTTTCCTGAATTTAAAGTTTATTTTCTCCTGAGAAAAATGAATGATGACATTATTCTAATATTGTGCTAAAGAAAATGCAGGAATCAAATCGGGAGGTGTTTGTAAACATGTAATATGATTTTCAGTATTACTAATAAATAATACAGAGGGGAATTATATATCTTTTTTATATTTGTATTGCGATAATGAAAAGAAAACGTGACCTATAAATAGATAAATAAATAAAACCAAACCTCCCCTTGGTCCATGCTTTTTAATGATATATTTTGTGTTTATATATTAATTATTACAATAATAGTTCTGTCTATTGGTGCAGAGAGACGCTGCAGGTGACCACGTGTCTCCCAACAAACAATGAGACACCTGCGTCATAATCACTAAATCATTAAATATGAGTTATGACAAACAGGTTGTATCCGGTGAGCTTTGATCCCCGGTCTGTCGGGGCCGAAACGGCGAAGCTTTTCATCCGGTAACGGAGCAGCTCAGCGGGGCTCGTTTCATGTCAGCTGTTTTCTGATGATGAAATAAAAGAGAATAAAAAGAGGAAAAGTATCCGCAGCTGTGATGGAGGGAAATATACTTTTTATGTATTTTGTATTTATTTTATTTCCGCTTTGTGTAAAACATCTGAGACTCCGCGAGCTGCGTCCGTGAAACTTAAAGTAAGGAGAGGGAACGTGAAACCACGTGCTTCACGTCACGCCCCGCCCCTCTGAGCGCAGGTGTCACCGAGCAACACGTGGTCACGTGGTGTTCGAGTCGTCGCTTCAGAAGGTTAAAAAACAACAAATGAAACACCAAAACAAAGCTTGCAATGCGGTATAATTATATAAATATATAATATGTAAAAATTCAGATAAGACTTCTACAATAACAATTTAAAAATGAAAGCTGCGAGCAGCTATGAGCGGGTCCTCGCTCCGCATGTCGGGGGTATGAATTGGACCAGGCATGTTGGAGAAATGCCAAAAACAGAGTTTTTCACAAAATTCAAAATGGCGGAAAATTTTGGTTGGCGGACTTTATGCCTCTGAGAGGCTTTTTTTTAGAGCAGGTGGAGACGGACATGTGTGAATTTTTTCAAGTCGATCGGACAATCTGGGCGAGGGGCGTCGCCGGTCCAACTTTGAGGGGGCGCTAGAGAGCAGTTTTCTTTTTCACTAATGTGTCGTCTATGTCGGATAGCTATTTTCGCTAAGCCTGACAGCCGTGCCAAATTTGGTGCGGATTAGAATATGTCAAGTGTCCCAAATATGCGGCGACATGTTAAAAATAAAAATCATGAAGAAGAATAATAATACCCCTAAAGAACGCAATAGGGTCCTTGCTGGACTGTCTTCGACAGTCGCTCGGACCCTAATTAATATCACAGTGCAGGAAAAGGCAAAAAGCCAACTGGGCTTATTTGAAGCCTCACGTATATAAAATTTAAAATGTTACAAAATTACAAACATAAAATGAAATATGCATAAGACAGACAACAAAAGAAAAGAAAGAAAGAAAAATAATGTAATTAACAATTAATGCTTAAAATATCTTAAAAATATATATTATCCTTCAAAAGACACCGCAGGTGGGCGGGGCTTGTTGCTGCCAGGGTGAGGCCTAAACCAAAAGTTGTGCGTCTCTCTCTCTGGCGGGCTCTCTCTCTCTCTCTCTCTCGTTTATTGCAGCTAGAGTCACGTGGCCGCGCTAATGGCCTTCTTCGGTGTTACACACCTGGGTCATCAAAACCCAATTGGCGATAATCTGATAGTGCGTCCCAGAGCACCGCCTCATCCTTGGGGTAAGAGGAGCTACCTGTAGTTAGCTAAGCTAGCTGTAGTTGTCTAAGCTACCTGTAGTTAGCTAAGCTAGCTGTAGTTGTCTAAGCTACCTGTAGTTAACTAAGCTAGCTGTTAGCTAAGCTAGCTGTAGTTAGCTAAGCTACCTGCAGTTAGCTAAGCTAGCTGTAGTTAGCTAAGCTAGCTAAGCATTTAGCACAGGCTAACATTTATAAACTATTTAGTTAGCTAAAAAAATAAGTAGCTAACAACAAGCAACTGTTAAAAATAAAGAAAATAAAGTTCTCATATTCCATTGACTTCTGATAATAGTATTTTTATGAAATCATAAGCTTAATACAATCATGATGAAATGCAAGTCAAACTTTAACTTAAGTCTGGTGTGTTTCTCACAATAGTGACAGGCTTATTATCTCTCTATACAGATGGTGGGAACGTCAAACCAGGACTGCCTCCATCTTTTCAACAACATCCGGGACGCCTATGATGCATAGACACGTGCAACATTCACCACCAGCCCATTCAGTACAGCGCTGACATTCACAATGGGAGCCATGACCGATACAAAGAGATGGTGAAACGCGTTCAGACGCCCAGATGTGAGTGGACGTAGAAAAGAGACATTAACAGCCGGATGGACTACTTAGGATCCAAATCACAGCTGTGTTTCTCCTCTTATACAGCCCCTAACCGGCTGTACATCACACCTCTAACGGACAGCCAGCAGTATGGATGGAGGATGTCCGGGAGTCCTGAACCGTGGACCCAAATCAAGCAGTTTCCCCGAATGAACAGCAAGATGACAAAGTAAGTACCATTTCCAAATCTCATTAAAATATATATTTTTTTTGGGCTCATATAAGGTGGATCTCTACAAGTGTAATCAACTTGTTGCTTTCACAGGTTTGATAAAGAAATGTCAGCAACAGACCGGGGGTTCAGCCTATACTGACCGCCTTTCTTCTTCAGTTATTACACACGCACCGGGCAGTATCAGTTTTAATGTGAAGTTCTAAGATTAAACTGGTTGCTGATCCACTTTTGATTTTTTTCTCAAATCTTTGTCTTTTAAATCAGTTTCTATGACGTTTCCTTTTTACACAAGCTACGAGTAACTCCCTCCCAAGCACAATACGTCTTTACCTTTTTAGCTCACAACTTTAATTAAGGAAGTAGTGGAGGAGTATATACAAAACACAAAAGGTCATGGAAAACCTGGAAAAGTCATGGAATTTTAAAATGGTTATTTCCAGGCCTGGAAAAGTCCTTGAAAAAAATTAAATCCCAAAAGTTTTGGAAAAGTCATGTAAATGTGTTATATTCATGTGTTCATGTCGTTCACTTACGCTGAGTTTGAAATAATGAATATTCTTTTAAAAGAGACTCAAAATATAAGCAGGCATACGCTGAGTATATCTATAAATGTTTATTCTTTTAATCAAACTATTGTCTCTCATTCATTTGTGTCCTTTAAGGAATACTGTATGCTTTGGAATCCTCATTGTTAGTTTAAATACTACATTTTATCACTTTTTCATGGACACACCCAGATTTCACTAAATGTTTAGTCATGGAAATCCAATGGTCAAAATGTGTATTACCACTTTTATATATGAAGTTAATTTGATATGCATCATAAGATAAAAAGTAAACTTGTCAATTCTCGCTGGGCGGTACAACTGTAGTGGTCTATCCAGAGGAATTGTAATGCCCTCTAGAGGAGATCAAAATCATTACTTTGGCGATAATAGTCTTCATGCGAGTTGTTGAAATCAGAGTTGAGTTCAGTAACTGGGCCGTGTGGTTCTTTACGCACAGCAGGAGGCTCGGGAGACAAAGGAGACCCCAACATTCTCAGGCTGGATCTGAACACTCGCTCCAACCCCTCAAACTGCATCAAACATCCCAAAAATGAATTAATGGAATTCAGTCAATTCTGCAAAAGTGGCAGATCAGTGTTTAAAAAATGTAAACAAAGGCTATTACTCACCATAACTTGTCTGTAGTAACTCACTGCTGGTCCTGCAGCTCTGCAACTGGATAATAATAGTTTGCTCTGGTCTCCGGTGCTTATTTCCCAGTAAGAAATGGCGACTGGTAAACAAGGCATCTCTTTTTTATGTGTACTGTCATCACATTTGGAGAGTATATTTGTTTGCAGGCTTGAGTCTAAATTATGATTAAATAATACATTATAATCTGTGAAATAAGTGAAACTAGTGGCCTAAAACTAAACATCAAAAGCAAGGATGTTGTTTCCAGTTACAGCCAGTATGAGTAAATAATAACAGAGTTAGCACACACAGAATCCTCATGGTTTTTAAATTTAAAATAATCTACATGTGGTTATTAAGTATGTGTATATTGACAAGTAAACCACGTTCTAATTCCCTAACCCTTTAAATATAACATATTACATAATGTATGACGGGGACGCTGTTCCTTTAAGCCACATGTAATACATTTTACTAGCTATTACTAAGTAACATTAGTAAATATATGAACACGCAAACAGCCATTGATTTTTTTTATTATTTTTTTCTTCAAGGGGAAATGTTATTTTTCTCTTTGTCGTAGTCCTCAACTCTTCTTTACCTTCGACTTTGCAAAAAAAACAAAAAAACAAAACAAACACTCCCCTTTCAACTCCTCCAACTCAGGGAAAAATACAAATAAACCAAAAACAAACAGGGAAGGATTCATCGGGCCTGAGCAAAACACTGTTTCAGTAGTATGGGGGACAACCTTCCTCCCCTCTCCTGCCCTCCCACCCAAAACGTCCCAAGAGTCAACAATCAACACAAGTCTATGGACAGCAATAGAAATAGAATACATACAATGCACATTTTTTTATAAACTCGTGTCCATTCTATAAACTCTTTGCTTATATGAATCCCTCTTCATTGGTCACAGTTCACTTGATAGTGATCTCTATTACATTACTGTCCTCTGGCGCTCCCACCAGGGCCAGATCTCATTGCACAGGAGGGGGACCAATATATAGCACAAGGGCTGCGTGAGCTGGCTTTGGTACAAACATGATCAACTGTTGGTTGCCGCTGTCGAGTTTGGTCGGAAGAGCTAAACCGGGGGGATGGGGGGATGGGGCCGAGTCTCCCGATTACAAATGTTGAAGCCGGAGAAACCAAAGTCGCTGCAACGATGAGAAACGTTTACTGGAGATTGTTCTCGACAAGCCCTTATCCCCTTTTCCTCCGTCCAAACACCAGCAGTCCAGGCCGGGCAAGCAGGCACTGTTCCTGTTCAGTGATGTTCTATGATTAGTTTATTAACTTAAGGCAATTAAACTCAGCTATTAGTACGTCTACTGAGTGTGGAAGGGAGAGGGGGTGGAGGAAATAATACAATAAATATATATATATATGTATAGGTTTTTAATTCTGTCCTCTTCACATAGTGCAACACCAGGGATGTCATTTGTTACTACTGAGAAGTGAATGTGTGGGAGGGAGAGGTCACCTTAAAGCCTGACTGAGATTTACAATACTGCAGTAGTGGCATAAATAAAATTAAATAAAAATAAATAAAAAGCACAGTGAATCATCTGTCTATATGTGTGTGTTTACTGCTTATGCTTACATGAGCATACACCACTCGGGCATCTGCTGCAAAGGCAGCTAATGGTTATTACTTACTATACATGATCACACCTATCGCCAGTTGAAATACTGTATTGTACATTAGGACTGAACAGCAGAATTCATTGGCTGCAGTTGATCAGTTGGTACCAGTGAGCTTGAGCTTTACAACTGGCATTTTACAAGAAAGCGTGCTGGTCTTTGATCCTTTTCATTGGAATGGAATCATCATAATAAGCATAATAATTAATCATAATCATCATAATAATAATAATAACATTAAGAATATACAAATGATGGATACGGAAGTGATACAAAATACCCTACGTTAAAACAAACAGAAATGAAAACGAGATACCACAATCGGACATGCTTCAAAGCGGTTATGTTTGGCAAGAAAGCAGTTTTTGTTGTATCATAAAAACCTCACAGTGAAAATAGTTATGCCCCTTCAGGATTACAAAGCACAGTATTCAGTCAAAATCAATATATATATATATTTCTTTCCTTCATCTATTTTCTTCTTCATAGAAGAATCCGGCTGTGTGGTACCACTGCGTTGAAATCCGAGGTTTCTTTCCCCCCCCTGATGGCTCTGATTTTGAAGTTCCTTCCTTTTCCGTCTGCACCAAAAAAATACTTCTTTGAAAGGGAAGGAGCAGCGATATACTGCAAGGGCTGCAACCAGCTGCAACCAGCTGCACACGGGATGCAACCAGCTGCACACGGGCTGCAACCAGCTGCACACGGTCTGCAACCAGCTGCACACGGTCTGCAACCAGCTGCACACGGTCTGCAACCAGCTGCACACGGTCTGCAACCAGCTGCACACGGTCTGCAACCAGCTGCACACGGTCTGCAACCAGCTGCACACGGTCTGCAACCAGCTGCACACGGTCTGCAACCAGCTGCACACGGTCTGCAACCAGCTGCACACGGTCTGCAACCAGCTGCACACGGTCTGCAACCAGCTGCACACGGTCTGCAACCAGCTGCACACGGTCTGCAACCAGCTGCACACGGTCTGCAACCAGCTGCACACGGTCTGCAACCAGCTGCACACGGGCTGCAACCAGCTGCACACGGGATGCAACCAGCTGCACACGGGATGCAACCAGCTGCACACGGGATGCAACCAGCTGCACACGGGCTGCAACCGGGCTGCAACCAGCTGCACAAGGGCTGCAACCAGTGGCACACAGGCTGCAACCAGTTGCACACGGGCTGCAACCAGCTGCACACAGGATGCAACCAGTTGCACACGGGCTGCAACCAGTTGCACACGAGCTGCAACCAGTTGCACACGAGCTGCAACCAGCTGCACACGGCTGCTCGAGCTCTAAGGAGCCACTGTGACGTGGAACGAGGATGAAGAGGATCCTGATCCCTGCTGGAGCTACTTCTAGTCCTCAGAGATAAAAAATATAGATTTCAGATATAACATCCTTAGTCGTCTTAAGTAATTTAGTTTTTCGAGGTTGAGGGCAACGTCACAATTTAAAGTTAAAGTGATCAGCTTTGCTGCCTGAATGACAGAATAAATTAATTGTACATATTTCTATGAAAACGATGAAGCAGCCTGTGCTGCCGGCAGTTGGCCAGAAACACAGAGGGTCCAGGCCTTCTGCCCAAAAAAACAGAGGCGGTGATCATTGCTGACTTTAGCGAGGACATATCAAACATGTCTTGCCTTGCTTTTAGTAAATACTTTAGTCTTTGGTCAATATATTCCTCCTCAGTTTATACATATATTCATACACACACAAATATGCATGTACATACACACTTATAAACGTGTAATAAACTGGATATTTGTGCACGTATGTATTCACACTTTTTCATAAAGGACCTTTTGCACAAAACACCGAGATCTAAATAAATAATTAATTCAGAAACAAAGTATGAGTACCTGTTCATAATTCATGTTAAATCAAAACAAAACAAAAAAAATACCCGAAAAAGGAAAACAAACAAACAAACAAAACCTCAGAGTAAAAATAAAAAGTAGCCTTATGTACAGCGTTAATCTTCTTTTGACACAGGCTAAAAGGCGTTGTTTTAAATAAACAGACTTTGCATCTTTCAAGAAGCCTGAGAGAGAGGCTAGACATGAGAAAAACACGTGTCCTTCAACATGTGTGTGAGCCAAAATGGCTGCCAAACGAGAACATTTTCCTCTCATCAAGAACACTTTCCTTTTCGAAGTCTTTTAAAAGTTTAGTTTTTTTCCCCTCTGTACTTGGGATTCAAGTGATGGCGTCTCTAGTCTTGAAGCCATTCGCTCACACTGTGAGTCCTCGCTCGGTGGCGCTGTGTCTCTGAAGTGGGCGTCGCCCCGGCGTTGGGCTGCTAACTGCTGGGCGGGCCTTCGTTCAGGAAGTAGGTTGTCATTTCGCCTTTGCCTTTCACCTTAACCACGCCCCGATACTCCAGCACGTACCCTTTGTTTGCAAGCACCTGGTAGAGGTCTGTAGTCACCTGGGGGCAGAAACGGGAGGAGGCACATTTAAAGGAAAACTGGGGAAATATGTATCTGATAAAATGGTAAAAGGACCACGTCGTTCATTATTATTCTCTAAAAAGTGACGGTGGAAGGTTACTGTTGTCAGTACATTTTTGTAAAACCTTTATTCCAAAAATAATGACAATAAAATCTCCATTTAAAGCTTCTATAGTCAATATTTACACATATTCATTGGGACCGATTTCTATGAGAAATGTATCATCGAGGTGGTGAAAAAAAAGATATTATCTCTCCTTGTGTCACTATTCTGACAATAAGCTACCAGGTAGCGGCCACTTTATTGGGTACACCTCAACAATCTAATGCAGTTGTCGTTATGATTGTCTGTACTGCAATTTTAAAATGCCTATTCTATATTCACAGTATTGCATGTCGGTCCGTCTTCTGTTTCGCTTGAGTTTGTTTTAAAGGGGCGTTCTGAAGATGTTTGCTGCAGCTGTTCACATTGTAAAGCCCCTTGAGGAAAATGTGGGATTAATAATATTGGGCTATATAAATAAAATTGCCTTAAATGTCGCCTGTAACGTTCTCTTGCTCACCCTGTCATAAAGGCTTTAATTAAATACTAAGTTTTAGCAATGAGGTCATAGTTAATGGTGGTGTGCACTGAACCGCATTATATTCAGAAGCATTTATAATATCGTGCCTCATATGACCTCAGCAATAAACATACTTGAATTTACAGATTTACAACAATCAGTAAAAACTCAACATTATAAACGTCAGAACAATAGGATTTATGGCTGCCTTATTGAACTGCAATATGTTGTACAGGTGTACCTGAATGCAACATTGTTCAAACTTATATTGATTGTTAAAATGCATTAATTAATATGAACATGACACCCACCTGTATGCAGTCAGGCACGCCCGTGCTGTCCATGCGACTGGCCACATTGACCGTGTTGCCCCAGATGTCGTACTGAGGCTTCCGTGCACCAATCACCCCGGCCACCACCGGCCCGATGTTCAGACCTGGTGAGTAAAGACCAGAACTTCCTCACTGCATCGCCGAAAGCCGCGACCGTTTCCCACCACATCGGAGGACCTTCAACGAGTCTCGCTCACCTATCTTCATCTGGAAGTTGTTGAAGGAATGCTCGTTGATGTACTTCATCTGCTCCCTCAGTCGCATGGCGTAGTCGGCCAGCGCGATGATGTGCGAGCGGCCCTCTCTGTCGTAGGTGGAGTCGTTGAGGCCGGACGCCGCCATGTAGGTGGAGCCGATGGTCTTGATCTTCTCCAGCTGCCTGTACTTCTCTTCACTGATGATCTGAGAGCAGATGGCGATTACGTTGGTGTGACTTACCCATTTTCTCGCAAGCAAAAGGTCAAACTGGGGGTCAAACTTTACCTCGTCGAAGTCGGCGATGATCTCGTTGAGCAGCCGGAGACACTCCACTCCCTCGTTGTTGGCCTCCAGCTCCACGTAGAATTCGGAGAAGTTGCTGATGGAGGCGAACATGACGGCCACGCACTCACAGGACTGGTAGTACAGCTCGTCGTTGCGCCGCTCGCGCGCCAGAAAGTGAGCGGCTACGTCCTTAGGCAGAATATTATGGAGGAGGCGGCGATTGTAGGCTTGCAGTTCCTCCATCTCCTCCTTCTCCTCTGTGGCCTGGCAGAGAAAGATCTTTATCAGATATATCTATGAATGCTGTGATAGAACTTCGAGGTGTAGAAAAAGGTTGCAGATATTCTATTAGAAGACATTAATAAACTGAGACCGCTCCATCGTCTCCTCCAGCCTTTGCAGGATTGTGAGGAGATGGTGTTTGCGTGGTGCGATGGCGCCCTCTAGTGGACGCTGAGCATACCTGTAGTTTCCACAGGAAGTCAAGGCGCGCGGTGGATTCAACCTGCTGGGCGTGCAGGTACAGTGCCAGGACAAATACTGTGAGGATCACAGGAGTCATGACCCTCAGGGACACTTTGGTCACAACGAATGGGCTGCAGAGGGACGACACATGGTCACATTAAACATGTTTAAAATGATAGAATAGGACGTAAAACACTGAATATGATCTTACCACTGGTTTGTAGTTTCATTGAAACTGGACCTAAAAGTAAAAAGATAAATAACAAAACATTGGTCAATACAAATTAAGTAAATTATTATTTATTATAATATGAATTAGTCAAAAGTGTTTATTTTGAGTCTTAATACAAAATTTGTATTCTTACCATTGAGCACTAGTTTCATTTAAATCACTAAAAAGGAAGAAAAAAAACAACAGAAACAGAACAAATAATGAAATATACAAAATTATTGTATTTTTGTACTTTATATTTGTAATTTAACTAAACTAAAATGTTATATTAAAAGTCATATATGCTCTTAATTCATGGCATAAATAGAGACAACGTCCAAAAGGGGCTGAGTTTTGAAACTCAGTTGAAACTGAGTATAGTTTCCAAACATTTAATATGGGTTCCTATACGTTACTTCAGCTAAATACTGGTACCAAAACAATACTTTTTAATATAAAATATTTAATATAATTTAAATATATATTTAATATAAAATATGGCAAACTGCTCAAGGCAGGGTTGATTTAAAAAAAAACTCTTTTGTTTATAAATAAAGACTAAAGTTGGAGAAGTTTACTTTTTTAGATCAGGAAAAAGTAAAAAAAAGAAGTATTTAATGCCAACTTTTGCTCCCTTTGATGCCCATCGATAGTGAGGATAGTGAGGCTATCTACAACACATGAAAGAAGCTGCCTGGTTTAATTCATTAGCATATTTTCCACGACTCACATGGCATTGGAGGTGACAAAGAGGTCTGCGTTGTCGAATAGTGCTACTTGTGGCCACTCCACCAGCAGCAGGAAGGTGAGCTGGATGAGCAGCATGAGGGCCAGCTTCCCTATGCTGCTGATCTGCAGGAACACCGAGCAGGCCAGCAGCGTCAGCAGCACGCTGTAGCTGAAGTACTGGAGGGGCGGCGTCACAAAGAGAGAGCTGTTATCGACAGTGGATCTCAGGGATAAACGCAAAAAAATGCAAATGTGACATTTTCCTTTTTTGAAAAGCTTCGACCGGTGGCCCGGGGAAGCCGAACAAGCACCACAATGGAGTCACCTCTGGGAAAGGGCAGGAGGGGCCTCGGCTGGGACAGATCTCCAGCCCGCCTTCACTGGACACATTCAGGGTGCGGATCAAACAGGGCGTCACCAGCGCCGCCGTGGTGTTCAGCTTCTCGGCGACACATTGTTCCAGACTCACGGTGTCACAGGCGAACTGAGCACACACACACACACACACACACACATTCAGCATGGTTTTCAACATATATATATGCTGTCTGCCTGTCTCTTTAATCTCACCATATTAACAAAGGCAGAGATGAAAACGAGGATAATGGTGAACACTCCAACCAGCGTGCTGTTGGTGCGAGACTGGACAATCTTCTTGGAAACCGTCTGCATCGCAGCTGGAAACAGCTGCAAAGAGGACGGGGAACGATTTACACACTGAACACACGGCGTGCAAGCAGAATATATGTTTGGTGCCATTTTAAAAACCTGTGCTACCTTGATGCAAGAATATATGGCACAAATAAAAAGGATGTTGGCGAGAATGACGAAGATACTGATGTAGATTCCCAGCATGACCGGGGTGCTGCAGGGGAGGAAACATAAACATCAAAGCTGTCAATCAATTGTTTTTGGAAGGCGACTGTGGGAAAGCAGATGTATGTTTATTATTTTTTTAAGCATGAGAATAAAGAAGCTTTACTTTTATTTATACATCTGCTGATTGTGAAGAGTTGAGATCGTGTACGTTTATTATACAAGTGATGAACTGTGTGTTCAGGCAAGATCAATCACTAAAAGTGAAAAGGAGTTTGACTGTATTTTAGAATAAAACGCATCCAAACAGCAACTTTCCACCTGGAATATTATATTAGACCAATAAGTATTAAATATTGTTGCAGTATTTTTCTTTTTTTTAAAAGAGTTTATGATGATAATAGTTCAAACACAGAACAAGTCACAAAAATGGTCCAATGAGCTGCCTGTTTAGCTCCTGGTTCATTTAGAATAAGCATATTCACAAAAATAAACACAAAAGCATTCATAAATATATATTTTTTTACTCACATTAATTGAACTACAGGTGTGAAAGCAACCTTAAAAACACACAGTACATACTGGAGGAAGTACTCACTGTGGAAAGATAACAATCTGTATGAAGGATATGAAGCAGAATACTAGTAGAGTACACGCGACGTAGCCTCCAAACCGATCGTCCACCTTCTTGGAATACTGCAGGAAACAGCAGAAGAAGAAGAAGAAGAAGAGTCAGAGAGGAGCAGCAGAATTAAACTGAAGGAGCACAGATGATGGTCACAGCTGGGCAATAATTCAATATGATCATTTATCGTCACATTATCGAGATATCGTGATTAGAATTATACTTTTCTCATAAAATTTCTCATAAAATCTGATTGAACTCGTCAGTTAAATCCAAATATTGTCTTAATCTGTGTATGGCTGGACATTGTTGTATCTATTTTATCTTCATAATTTCACTTGAATCTGTTGTTTATTTTGCACTAAAGTTCTTATTAAAAATACTAATATGTATTTATCTCACACAGGACTACAATGCTTTTATTTTAGCATGTGGTTATTTCATGTAGCGTATTGAATTACCAGAAAACACGCTGTACTGTGAGATATATCGTTATCGTTAATATGAAATGAACTAGATCAGGACTGGGGGTCTCCGTCTGAACCTTTTTCTCCAGGCTAGACGTCTGGAAGGTGAGTAGAAACTTCTTCACGTGGTCTTTTCTCAGCTGGTCGATGCTGCGAGCGTCGATGGCTCTGCCCAGAAACTCGTCCACCTCGTCCTCCGGGTTCATGGCCTCCTGAACGCCACGGCTGCAGGAAGACCAAGAATCAAGGCAGCCGCCTTTCACACATGTAAACAACAACAACGACAACGACGGCAGCAGCACTCACTTGTCTTTACTGGAGCTCTCGTCAATCCCCTGAAGAAGAAGAAAGAGACACAAATTATGAGTCTCCCAGAAAAGCTGCAGCTCCGGCAACGAGAAGCCGGCGTGTTGGGGTCGAGTCTCACCATCTGCCTGAAGACTTTGGAGTCTTTGGTCCTGGAGAAGGTTCTGTCGGGGACCCAGCGCGGCATCAGACCCTCGTTGGAGTTGGCTCTCGTCCGCTGCATCTTCGCCATCATTGCCTTCTCCTCCTTCTGCTCAGGGGGAAGAGCATGAAGACCAACTGTTCTCATACGACACAGTATAACGATATAAGAGACTAAGTAATCTACAAATGAAGCGAAGAGTCAGTTCAGGAGCTAGAAGATTCATATTTTCACAGATGTGTTGACTCTCTGTTTAGATTATGAAGACTTTACAGTTATTGATGTAACAGTGTCATCGTGGACCTGCAACTCAGGTGCTCACCTGTGTGTGTGTGTGTGTGTGTGTGTGTGTGTGTGTGTGTGTGTGTGTGTGTGTGTGTGTGTGTGTGTGTGTGTGTGTGTGTGTGTGTGTGTGTGTGTGTGTGTGTGTGCGTGTGTGTGTATGTTTATCAGAATCAGAACCATTTATTGCCATGTTTGTTTTCACATTCAAGTAATTTGTCCTGGTGGAAGGTGCATACATTTAACATTTAACAATAAACACAGTGCAATAAATGAGAATGAATGAATGAGTATTTACAATTGAACAGTAGAATATCAAAATATCCAAAAATCAAAAATAAGATAAAGTGCATGGAATGAAGCATTTCCTGTGTTAAATTAGCCGTTATGACCAAAAAGATGAAATATGGGTAAGCACTTTGTCATCTAAATTGAAAGGTCACATGATGACTGAATTCTGTTTTATGATTTCCATTCAAAGATTTGTTTGTCAAATTTAAAATATGTGCAGTAAAATGTGGGCGTGGAGTATTCAAAGTATGTGCTAAAAGGCTAATGTGCAATAATCATGGTAATAATATAAATAATAATTCAAATCAGGGTATAAATAAGGATTAGAAAGCAAAATAATTCTAAATAAATGTAATGCATAATTTTAGTAAAGCATGTATTATATATTTACTGACCCGTTTCTCGCTGCAGCCGAGGATCAAGAAGGTCTCGATGCTGTTCTCCTTCAGGTACACGTTCCTCTCACCTCCAAAACCTGGTTCCACCTCGTAGTCCCCGTTCAGATACTGCAAGGTGGCCTTAGTGATGTGGATCCGCCTACGAAAGAAGAGTTATTAGTTTGTTGGTGTGTGCAGAACCAGACTTTACCAGCAACGTTTGTGCTTTTGTAGTACAGAGAAGTATCTTTATATTATCTGTGTATTTATATATGAATTAGTCAAAAACATATACAATTATACAATATCTTAAGATAACCCATTTTACTTTATTGGTTATAAAGTATCCTTGTAAACATGTTTTGGTAACCCTTTATAATAACTACACACTATTTAGCATTAGTAAAGCATGAGTAAACACTCATTTATAAAGCATTGTTCCAACATGAACACTCATTAGTAACTCATTAGTATGCAATTCATAAATACAGTTATACATGTTTTATTCTTGATTAATAAGCTTGGGTTTTCATACTTTATAAATGATGGATTCCCCATTTGTAAATTAAGTAACATATATTGCAAACCAATTAAGTAATATTAAAACCATTATTAAGGACTTATAGATGATGCACTAATGGTTAACATGTGCATTATAAACGTGTTTACTAAAATAGTGTTCATGAATTGCTTACTAATGAGTCTTCATGTTGGAACAATGCTTTATAAATGATGAATTAAGCGTTTACTCATGCTTTACTAATGCTTTAGTAAACACTTTTAGAAAGCACATGTTAACCATTAGTGCATCATCTATAAGTCCTTAATAATTGGTTTGCAACATATATTACTTAATTTACAAATAGGGAATCCATCATTTATAAAGTATGAAAACCCAAGCGTATTAATCAAGAATAAAACATTTATAACTGTGTTTATGAATTGCATACTAATGAGTGTTCATGTTGGAACAATGCTTTATAAATGAAGTGTTTACTCATGCTTTACTAATGCTAAATAGTGTGTACTTATTATACTACTATATGTGGTTTCTGTTGATACTTGTTGGTTGTTGTGACATGTGACCGTGAGCCTGTGTTGGTTTCCCTCACCCGGCTTTGCCGCCGGCCTCCATGTGGTTGGCCAGCGTGACGTCGTTCGACCACACGTCAAACTGCCACTTCCTGAGTCCCAGCACGCCGCAGTGCACCCGTCCGCTGTGAATCCCGACGCGCATGTTCACGTTGACGCCCGTCACCTCGCGCACCAGCCTGCAGACACACACGGGCGACACAATCAGCGACAAAAACGACAAAAAGAAACTCCCCAAAAAACAAACACACGTGTGCAAACAACCCCGTTCCCACTCACGAGATCGCCTCGATCATGTCGACGCCCATCTCCACGCAGCAGTGGGCGTGGTCAGCGCGGGGTTCAGGCAGCCCGGACACACAGTAGTAACAATCGCCCAAAATTTTAATACGTAGACAGTGATTCTCCTGAGAAAGAGAGAGGGGGAAAAAGAGAAGAGAGAAGAGGACTTAAATAAAGGAAAAGCATTTTGGCAGCTGTCATATGATTCAGGGGAGAACGATGCGACAGCCGGGATTTAGCTGAAGTTAACCGGACTGAGTTATCCTGGATCTGGAAACCGTCAGCACCTCTAAAGCCACATCCAGACACGTCAAACTGGTCCTTTAAGAAAACACAGCGGCCGCGTGCATCCTTACCGACGCCAGCTTGTCGAAGCGGGCAAAGAGTTCATTGAGGGTCATGACCAGCTCCTGGGCCGTGCACTGGGAGGCCAGGCTGGTGAAGCCCTCGATGTCGGCAAACAGAATACTGGGGACGACATGGAAGAGGAGGGAAGGCAAACATGAGGTCCGGTGTTGACGTTTTTAACGTCGGGCAACGTTGCAATCCTAAGGAACTGTGATTATTATTATATTTCCGGTGCTGCAGCAGTAGTGGAGCATGTTACTATCCGGGCGGCTGACCTTGCGAGAGGCAGGAAGTTTGACCTTAAACTCTGTGTGTGTGTGTGTGTGTGTGTGTGTGTGTGTGTGTGTGTGTGTGTGTGTGTGTGTGTGTGTGTGTGTGTGTGTGTGCGTGAGGGACACAGGGGCTGTGTGTTGGCTCAGTGCTGTAATTGAATGTGTGCCAAAGCTCTCCATCTTTGGGGATTATCTTATCTTGGCTGCTGGTGATTAAGTATTCCCTCACTAGTGTTAATTAGCCTCCACTCTGCCAAACCACTCTACCCTCTTATGACTCTGTAGGCGCACTTGCATTAGCGTGTGTGTGCGTGTGTGTGTGTGTGTGTGCGTGTGCGTGTGCGTGTGTCATTCTCACGACGAATTAGGGGAGAAAAAAAAGTGTGTGCCGTGTTTAATTTCCTGGAATTCAGCGAACCCAATTGTTATTTATTTTTTGGGGGGTTTCGGGAAGACGTGACTGGGACTAAAGGGCTTCTTACACAACAACAAAAAAATAAATCACCCGGCGAAGACGGGAAACTAGGTTTATAAAGTCAGTTGAAATTTGAATTCATGGGAAAAACACATGAAATGCGGCGCTGAGGCCGAGCGTCCCAGCTGACCTGACATTGTCGTGTTTCTGGATATAGATTTTGTGGAACATCATGTCTTCCTTCTTGGCATTGATGTCAGCCTTCATCTCCATGGCAACGTGCCTTGGCAACACTGAAAGCAACAGACGTTCCTGGAAACACACACACACATAAACAAACACACACACACACACACACACAAAAAAGAAACAAAATGCAGATTGTGTCATTCACAATATTATTGTCTATATGCGTGCGTGTGTGTGTGTGTGTGTGTGTGTGTGTTGTTATTTTAATCACTAGGCAACATGTTTGAGTTTCAGACTGACACGCACAGCCCCCCCCTTATTTTACATATTTTCTTACTATTAGCATTTATAGCAATGTTTTTTTTTATTCTTAATTCTATTTTGTATTTTATTTTTACATTAAGTTTATTTTAATCCTGTGTGTAAGGAGGACCTAGCAAAATATGCTCGTCATTGACAATAAATATGACAGTAAAAATCTCTTGAATAACAGAGTGAACCCGAATGAAATTATTAGAAACCATAATGGAAAAGCCAAACATTAATTATTTCTGTATTCACATGTGAATGAACTTTTCCCAGTGAACTGACTCACTGACGTTATGAAGCGCATTGACTACCGGCCCCATGCGACCAAATCACAGGATTCACAGCTTCTCCGTCAACGCCACCGCTGACTCAATCCCCGGCTGCAGCCTCAAATGATTCCGGTGAGTTTTCATGCAGTGACGTACACACAATTTCAATTTTGTGGGGGGAACAAAATGAGCACTTTTATTGCGTCATTACTCTGTAGATATGAATTTAGATATCTGGGGAGAATATCTACAAATACAAGATGATATTTGTTCTGAAGAAAAAAAAGATATTCTTTGTGAATGGAGATAAAGTTCTGGTGTAACTGAGGCTCCTGCAGAGCGTGTTGCATTGTGGGTAGTATTAGGCCCATACCTGTTGTTGGTTCTCCCTCTGCAGGTGCAGCCTGGCCTGGATGTATCCTCTGGTCTCCTGGAAGGCTTGCCTCTGGGAAACCTCGGCGGGGTAGTGGGTACAGATGCCGATGATGTTAGTGCACAGGAAGATCAGGACGTTAGCGCTCACCTGCAGGGACGAGAGGAGGGAGGGAAGAGGCGTCAAGATTAAGGAACGAGGATACGGATAATCCTGTGAGGCACTGGGAATCAGGATTTAAGCATAAAGGTAAGCAGGAGTAAAGTCAAATACTTTCTCATCAGACTAGACCAGTGGATCTCAGATGGGGGTACTAGTATCCCAGTGGGTGCTCCAGATTTAAAGCATATATATTTAAAATTAGCATCAAGAATCCTTTAGAAATTGTTATTTCATAAATATTAAATAATATAAGTGTAAGTTCTTCAACTGAATTGTATATATTCTATACTAAATTCCATGCACTTTATCTTATTTTTGATATTTTGATATTCTACTGTTCAATTGTAAATACTCATTCATTCATCCATTCATTCATTCTCATTGTGTTTATTGTTAAACGTATGCACCTTCCACAAGGACAAATTCCTTGAATGTGAAAACAAACGTGGCAATAAATGGTTCTGATTCTGATTCTATATTAAATCAAATTAAATTAAATTAATTAGAATTTGTCATAATAGTATCCTTAAAGCAGAAATATTAATTATGGGGCTTTGTTAGAAAGGTGTATATGGAGAGAACTGTTGCTGCATTAATCAGAAATACAAATAATAAAGAAAATAGGAATAAAGAACAGGAATCTTCTTTTTGCATCCTCAAAGATGGGACTGTTATCATAAGCAGCTCATGTTGAATTATTAATGGTCTATAAGTCCACGTTGTCCATTAATTCCTGGTAATGAACACCTCCATAATGAACACCTCCTCAGGCATTCCCAACCATGGGAGATATTTCTGAATGACTGCACTCATAGATAAGATATTAAAATGTGTTGATTTATTTAATTTAATGAAGCCTGCGCATTATTTTAGAACATTGAACAGGCGGTTTAACAATAACTCCTTAGTAAGTGTGCGTTATCAGGAATTAATGGATACTCTGCAGCCAATCAGGATCCAGTATTCACCAGACAAAGCTATAACGGATATAAATACGAAGGCTACAACATTAACAATGAGAATAGCAAAAGATGATAAAGAATATAAACAGATGGATGAGTTCAAAAAGAAAGCAAACAAGGCGTGGGGGTGAAACAGCATAATGGACAAGCGATAAAATGAAAGACTGACAGATGTTGAGGAAGGAAATAAGTGGAGAGGAGGCAGGATGAGGAAGGAAAAGGACAATGTGAGCATGACAAGAGTAAAAAGAGTGAGTGAGGTCTGCAGAGAGAGAGAGAGAGAGAGAAAGAGAGAGAGGGAGAGGGAGAGGGAGAGAGAGAGAGAGAGAGAGAGAGAGAGAGAGAGAGAGCAGACAGATATGGGCCACAGTGACATTAGGCAGATGGCTCAGAGCGCTCAGCTCTGTTTACATTACTCTCACTGATAAAGCAAAAACAGCCGTGAGACAAAAGTGGAACCTGCAGCAGGATGTGTGTGTTTGCAGGTGACGGCCTCCGTGTGTGTGTGTGTGTGTGTGTGTGTGTGTGTGTGTGTGTGTGTGTGTGTGTGTGTGTGTGTGTGTGTGTGTGTGTGTGTGCAGCCGGAGACTTGAACGTGCTACCGTAAGTATTCATCAGTAGAGATGCGCTTCACGCGGGCACGGTGCCGCACGCCGCGTGTCCGAGCCCACGGGCTCAAACTAATTGCTTTGCTTTTTCTCGGCGGGTTTGCAGAGCACACAGCGCGGCCCTGTGTTTGCGCAGCAGCACTCCGCCTCTTTAGGAGCTCCGCGTGGCAGCGGTTACCTGCTACCTGTGCACGCCGCCGTGCACGCTCCCGGTGCGGGGCCGCTGCACCTGCTTCCTCTGTGCTCAACAACACACTCATTTATCTAAAGGCAGGACTTAGCGCCTCATCCTGCACGATGCTGGTTTGGTCCAGCGCGATTATGGAGACAAATCCATGACGTATGTTTTGTTCATTCGGAAAAAAAAGATTTGAACCTGAAAAATCAAGTTTTGTTGTTGAACTTTGAAAAATTCCACGATGTATTCAAAATAAAAATAAGTGTATGAAAAGTTTTTTGGGGGTTAAATATAATTTTGATTCAGTTTTTTTATTTTTATAAAATATATTTTTTCAGTTTTCAGTAACATATTTTATATTTTCAACTTTAACACTTTTTTTTACGGTTTCAAATAAAAAAATTTCAGGTTCAAGTCTTTTTTTCGAATGAACAAAACATATGGTCTCTACTGGATATTAGGGTTAAATATAATTTTGATTCAGTTCTGTTTTTTTTATTTATAAAATATATTTTTTCAGTTTTCAGTAACAGATTGTATATTTTCAACTTTCACTCTCTTTTTCTTTTACGGTTTAAAATATTGTTTTTCGGGTTCAAGTCTTTTTTTCGAATGAACTATACATACTGGAACATCACATATTTATTTATTTTTTGTTTTTTTCTGCAGTAAAAGCAGTTGTCATTTCCTCTCTGGGTGACATGATGGGAGTGGCCAGCCAGTCTGTGGAGAGGACCTCAGCCTAATCCCGGGATATCAAAATGGCATTATGTAAGAGCTGCTCTGATCTAGACAGAACAGGCAAAACAACAGTACACACAACATAGATTAAAATGTATTTTCTCCACACAAAAAGCTCCCATCAGCTTAGAGAGGATATGCAGGCTGAATCAATAAATGACCAACATGGCTCCATCGATGCATCGCTGAATAAAAGACCACCTCTGTGCTAAACAAAGAATGTCTGCTGAATATCTGAAATACATCCATAATTAAGTAAAAATAAAACTACAAAGTATAAATTACTTAGTTAGTTCGGAAAACTGACACCGACACTTGTGAAATACTTTAGAAATTAAATTCTCCCGGGGTATCCCAACGTTGACAAAGATACCAAATACATGAAAACTTGTTTTGGGGGGGAAATGTGTATAAAACAACAATATTACCATTTGATGGAATGGTGCAGCTGTAAAAATAATGCATCCTTAACTTCACTAACTGGAACCAGCTGAGCAATACTGTGAAAGAAGATGATTTTAACAACCTTAAGGGGGAAAATTAAGGTCGAAAACTGGATGTTAAGGGGTTAATGATTGCATAATTATCATAAAGAGTAAGATGATACGAATATATCAACTGTGTCAATGGCATTCAATCACTGTGTGCACATGAGTCTTTAAAACTTTGAAAATCCAATCCCTATCATGAGCTACTATTGCAAAATACTTTATTCACAATATAAATCTCTTGTATAGCTTAAATATGGCATTATAATAATATATATATATATATATATATATATATATATATATATATATATATATATTTCCTATTTCAGTCTGAAACAAAGTTGTGGACCAGCTGAACAATAATAAAAAAAAACATGGCTACCGGTGGTGTGAGAAGAAAACACAGATGTCTAAACAGGGAAGTGACATCCACCTGCCCATCACTTCCCCTTCCCTCCACCCATCACCTCGCCACACCTCATGACACCCCTCTGGAGATCCCGTCTCAGCGTTGGTCGAGCGCTAATGGAACATTCATAATCTCTATTTATAATTTTTCACCTCCTTTATGATGGATTTAGCACAGCAGCCACTTACTTCAGCAGGAAGTCTGTGGTCCTGACAGCGAGTCTATAAACATTGACTTTTAAGGTCATCCGACTGGGAAAGAATGTCCTTTAAGGAGGAGGGAGCCACGTGAGCGCGAATGTGGACAAACGGGACCTTTAACAGTGTCTTAATGTACCTTAATAAGATTTAAAGCAAATAAATATGTTGTTATATAAACGATGGATCAGATGGTGTAGGAAAGAGGTCGTAGCAATGAACCCAGAAACTCTGCAGTTTCCCTCATGCATCTTTTAGCTCATTGTTGTGGTTTTCTGGCCCATGACCTCACTGTTGTAGTTCACCCTTATTGCTCCCGTGGCGTCAATGTTTTTTTAGCCTCAACCAGCAGCTGTTAAAAGCTAAAAAATTAATTTTAATTCATCAAATGGCCACAAACAAAACGCCAAATTCGTAAAAAATCTGTTAAAGGAAAGAAAAACGCATCAACAGGAAAAACAAATAATGAAATAATGAATGGAGCCTCTCACAGACAGTAAGTAGGATGTGACTAATAGTCCGCACTCGACAAGCCAAATCCATTTCAAACCAAAAGATCTTCATCAAACTAGCGGAGGTTTCTGGATAGTGCACAGTCCTTTTTTTTGCAGAATGTCAGCCGAGGATCTCTTTTCCTTTCTTTTCTTTTTTCCACGGCATGTTCACACAGCGGTAGCTGACCTGACCTCTTCGTTAATCCTCTCATCCGGCTCTCCATCCCATTTAACAATACTCAGCCAACACCCAGCCCTGATCAGGAGGAAGGTGTGCTGGTGTGTGTGTGTGCACACATGCAAATGTGAAAAACAAATTCAGGTCAAGGTAAGATCTTAACGTTTTCCCCCTGTTACCGCCTGGTATCCCTACTGTGCCCCTTCACAAGTCAGCTGGCAGAAGGAAAAGTTCAGACGCTTAAATATGAAATTAATGTGGAGCAAAAGCTCTACAATTTACACTTTAATCCCTTCAAACAGACACGTTTTACCCAGCCACTCTTCAATCATTCGGCCAGTCGGTTTAGAAGTTGTTGATTTTATGAAGAAAAAGAAGTGTTGCTATAATTTGCATGCAGCTATAATGTTCACCTCCTGACTTAATATTCCTGTTAAAGAGCTCCTTATAGACCTCTTATGGGAGATGCGGTGGTGATTTGATATAAAACTCAATGTTGTTGGAGAGTCTGCCTCCCTCCCTCTGTGCTTCTTTCTCAGTCTTGTAAAAAAGGTTCTGCTTAGTGTTGGCCCGAGACTCACACCCACGGAGACTGAGAATTATCGGAGATGGCAGCGCTGCTTTCACTTAGCAACTATCACCCACATTCCACAGCCTCCCTCCAAAGACCTGCAGTCCTCGACCCCGGTTCAGGGAGAGGGTGCAGCAAGCGGACCGGCTGAGAAGGTGATGGGGGGGAGGAGGTGATGGGGGGTGGGGGGTGAGTTTAGGCCCGTTCACACAGCCTGTTCGAGGCATGGATGCTCCGTAGGAAAGGTACGGAGGCGGTTCGGGGGAACCGTTCAGCCAATGAGCCGCTGGAGGATCCATGTTTTGCTCAAAGACTTAGACGTGCACTTAAAACAATAACCTTGACAAAGGGGGGTCTTAAATATGTACGTGATATGTGAGCAAAGACGAAATTAAGAAACAATGTTGTTTTTGTATTAATGATGGTATTAGAAGTGTGAAGAGGAAAATGTAAAATAACTAACCAATGTGTGTGTCTCAGGTGACATTGGCTGTGGTTGACTTCCTCAAATCCAACAAGGAGGAACAGACTTTAGACAAAGCTTTGTTGTCACCCGGGACCGGCTGTGAACGAGGATGTAACAAACCAGTGTAGTTCCTTCATATGTTAAACTCTTAAAATAGCACTTGATTACTACTGTAGGTCAGACATGCTAACGTTTCAGCGAAAAGGCATTTTTTTTTTCTTTTGCAGAACCTGGTCACACACTATATAAAAGAAAAACAATATAGAAAAATACAAAATAAATGTGTTACACATTTAGTTTAGTACCAGAAAGGTTACTGTTGTTCTCTCCAACTATGTAAACAAAATCCATCCTAGGACCCTGCTGAACATTTAAAAATATCGGACTTTCATGCCAGAGTCAGAGAGAGACAGGTGAGCGAATCACAGGTAGCATGTATATCAGGAAAATATCAAATATATGGATATATAGATATAGAAAATATCAGGAAAATAAACTTGACTTTAAAGAAATTAGTATTTTTGCACCTGTTGTGAAGTAAATTGACTCAGACAGTAATTGACAGTTAATCAATATCACTCTCTATTACGTAGAGAGCAACATTGTATATCAGGAGCATCTTTCAGGCCTTATTTGCAAGCGACCCCTGCATGTTAAGAATAGGTGTTGCACACGCCCCAGGCACAACATCTAACAACAACTAGCTTGAAATCCCCAAAATCAGCCTGGAAATGAAGATAATCTGAAACAATAGCTTGAGAGTCTGCGGTTGTCGGACCCTGGGCAGAGCTGGCCTACGCTACGCTGTGATTGGCCAGTCTGCATTAGTAGGGCGGGACTTAGCAAAGGGTCAGTTAATCAACTAAGCACTGCTTGCTTCAAAAATGGTTTGCCACCATCTTTGACTACTGTAAGTCCCTGAAACTCACGAGAACAATATTTCCTGCTCACATGGATAAAAAAATAAAAAACTCTTTGTCCAGAAAACATTGTGGGGAACAAGACGCTGAATTTAGACCTTTTCCCAGAGGGAGCGGTGACTGATGGGATACTGTTGTTGAAGCGAGGCCAAGGAGAGTGCAAGTCAGAGCTCATCGGCCTTTGAGGAGCATCTGGAACGCCTTAAAACATCTGTGTTGTATCAGGCTGCGTAAAACACACTGCGGCCCCCCCGAAAACACAATGCCGGCGCTTCACTCGTGACACAACACAAGAGGCTCCCCCGCAGGTTGGCTTATCTCTCCTTGAGAGCGTCGGTTATTTATTTCCATATTCTTTCATTTCATTTATTTTGACTCGGGCTCACTGTCACTTCCAGCCTTTGTGAAAGCGTCCATGTGTGCGTGTATGTGTGTGTGTGTGTGTGTGTGTGTGTGTGTGTGTGTGTGTGTGTGCGGTGCCAGGCAGCTGCCGGGTTTGTGTACTCAGCCTGAGCCTCATGTCTACACACAGCTCGCACTGCCCTTATCTGAAATGACCAGAACCACCATCAACAGATAAAGAGTGCAGCCCCGCCCGGTGGGCTGCACTCGGTCTGGAGGTGAGCGGCGAGACGCAGCTAACTGAGACGCAATCAAACATTTGTGTCTCGCAGACACACACACACACACACACACGCACACACACAGTCTTTTACGCTTCAGATGAAAAGCTATTTTGAAACACACAATCACCTGTACAGTCCTGTCATTTCTGTAATTTGCGACAACCAGCGGGGGAGAGTGTTGTCCTTTCTCAGGAAATCACTTTCCAGGACAATATCAAACAGTTTAAAATGTATTCTTGGTTTTCTGAAATCTGGCATCACTGTGACTGTGAAAAAAAAAAATGTAATCGCTTTTGCTCAAACATAGTTGAATTTACCCAGTTTTCACTTGGACTATTATCTACACAAACATAGATCTTTTCATGCACACACACACATGTTGCAGAATGTGTATAAATATCACAGATATACAGTATATGCATCAGAAGAAAAATCCTCTTTCTCATGGAAATATCGGGACAAAGTCCCGTCCACTCGCCCTTGTTTTTATCTATTTCTGTTAAACACACAAAAGGTGAACGAGGAACCTTTTCACTGCTCAGTGTCCCTGAACGCCCCCTCGTCCATTGTTTCCCAGGAAGTATCATATATGAGCGTTCACTCTATAATGAGCAGATAATGTGATTGTTAGCAGAAAGTATTGTATTTTTTTTTATTCTATCGTGATCATGTTAAAAAGGCACTATATGAGGCATAAGTTACACTCTGACATATAATAAATATAGTGCACATTTCAGTTATTGTTGATCCATAAATAATCTAAATGTAGATCTGTTTTAATAGCAGACAGTAAAACATCTTTGTTTTTGATTTGTTTTTCTAAAGCTCGTAATAGATGCAGTTTGCTGTTTTTCACTCCGTAGAGGAAGTTGTGTGTTATTTGTGTATTTTGGAACAACAACAAACAAAAAGAATGTGTGTTGCATGAAATAAAATCACAAAAGAGCAGGAAGCGGGTAGCCGATATTACATGTGTTCTTTTAAACAGGAAATGGTGCAAATGTTTGGCAATTGTTTCTGCTCCCCTCCGGTCACATTTATTTTATTACAGCAAACATGTTTTTAGTTTTTTTGGTGAACACATCCATCCACATGAAAGTATGACGGATGACAAAACAATTTCCATGAATAGTTCTATTTCTTGGCTTTTTCTGCATTTCCAGTTTCAGACATATGTGCGTTTTCTTGATGCTTTGGACCTTAAAACACATATTGTGCATCCTCCTTGGAGCGTAAAGCCAGTTTTTCCGACTCCTTTTCCCTCCGTTGTGTTGCTGTCGGCATGCTGGGGGTCCCAACACTGAAAGCTACACACCAGAAACAACTCTGCTGGCAGCCGGGCGGGTGTGACTTCTGTGGAGAGAGTGTGACTACTAAAACTATTTTGGCATTGTAGTTGCAAAAGTGCAGCAAAGTCTAGATTTAAAAATTTCTTTTTTTTAAAAAGACGGAAACCCTTTTTTCTCTCACAATGTCAACAATGTCTGGGACGCACAACAGCTTCAGGAATAACTGCTGTGATTAAACAAAAAGGCTCTTAAGAGGATTTACGTCCACATTAGAGGAATGCAAAAGACTTGTAATTAGCAATAAAATCCATTATCCGTGCCAGAAAAAAAGACACTCGTATAAATAACACAACCATACGGGATGAATGACTCGAGCCGTAGTTTTCTTTATCGTCTCCGAGGCCTGAAAACACTTCCTGGGGCCGGCCGGAGATCAGCGTCCCTGAACCACGCAACAAACAACATCCTGTGCATCCCTCTCCACTCGTATGACCTCTTCCCCGTCATCGGCGTGTTTAATCATGGGCCGTCTCACCGGCGACAGCGTGGGGGAGGAAAACAAAGCAGGGATCTTTATCCCAGAAAATCTAGAAAGCTCGGACGGTCCCTGAACCCGCCGGATTATCAGGAGGAGAAAGTGAGCAGCAGAACTCACTTTTTGACCTGATTTTTTTTTTTATTTCTTCTTCTTCTTCTTTTTTTTTTTACTCAAAGCAACGGTTACCAAACTGCACACCAGCAGGATGAACTGGGTCTGCCGGCTGCTTGAGTCGTAGTTGTTTCCATGGCAACCGTTGGACCAACCGAACGCAAGCACTGAGGGAGACACTTAGCGATGCTGTTTATTCCCCCATCATTCTCAGAAGTGATGCTAAACTGATAATTCATTTTCCAGCGATCCTATTGGTCCACCGGATCGGCGGCGGCAGCGGCGGTATGGGTGTCTTGAGAGCTTGTGTGAGTGTGCGTGTGTGTGTGCGTGTGTGTGTGTGTGTGTGTGTGTAAATGTGAATACAGGCAGTGAAATGTATTTATATGGAGAAACAATTACACAACGAGGGATCACATCACATTTAGGTGCGTCAATGTTTACATTTTGATGCATAAAGCCTCTGTGTGTGTGCGTGTGTGTGTGTGTGCGTATGTGTCTGTGTGTGAGATCCGATCAGTCAGCACCCATCCTGGTCGTACATGTGACAGGTATCCTCGTTAAAATGCCGCTGCCGTGTTAAAACACAAATTATTTATCAAGGAGGCCGAGGAAAAGGACTGCGTGGGGAGAATATCGTATTCTCCTCCGATCACGCCTCCTCGCTGCTGCTGCCGCCTCCTCCTCCACCTCCTCCTCCTCCTCCACCTCCACCGGGTGTCTTATTCTACGGCTGCAGCTTCACACAGATGACGCCGACACTTCTTCCACTGGGATCCAAGCACTACCATCTTGATGCACACAAGGTTACTCCAGCACCGGGAGATGATGCAGTTCATCAATCTCTCTCTCTGTGTGTGTGTGTGTGTGTGTGTGTGTGTGTGTGTGTGTGTGTGTGTGTGTGTGTGTGTGTGTGTGTGTGTGTGTGTGTGTGTGTGTGTAACATCCTGGACATTTTAGAATTGAGTAAACAGCCATTAGGAAAGTTTGACGTGGGCCGAGAGCATTAAGCGGCACATTGTTATTTAAATGATATTCCCTTATCTTATCTACTGAATAAAAAAAATAAAATAAAAAAACGTAACACTTAGCGGGAGTCTTTGTGACACATTGACTGTCTGAGCCTGATTTGCCCTCCGTGCCCTTTTATGGGCGATCAAGGGATTTACCCACCATCTCAGCTGTGGGTGCAGATCAAAAGATCCGTCCCAAAATGCAATTTGCTCACGCTTCATTAGCTCGTATCTGTGAATGTACAGTGTGAGGCTTCAGGGTGTGTGAGAACCGCAGACCCATGTGTATGCAGCAGGAAAAATAAAAGGGTGAGAGTGACCTGCCTGTTGCTCTGACGCAGGCTCTGATAAGACCGTCCCGTGTGACGCAACAGTTAGCAGAAACGCCGAGGGCCGGGTATTTTTAGGAACCAGTCTTTGACCTCTCGCAGCACTTAAGTCAACAACCGTCCACAAAACAATTGCTTGTTGTCAGGGCCAATAAAGCAAATAACGTCTGGGGTGAAGAATGTACAATCGTGTGGGGGGGGGGGGAGATGGGGGGAGGGGTTTCATTGACGGACATATCGTGCATGGGTGCTAAAACAGAAGCACCCACTGTGCCGAGCGTGTCGGCGCTCGCATGCAAACAAACAGACACCCACGGGTTCGGGCGGGACAATAGTTTTGTGATGTTGCTTCTCAGAGGAAAAAAAAAAATCAAACAGCGGCAATTCTGACAAACACTCAATAGAGACTTGAGTGGAAGGTGACAGGCCTAACAAAGCGCGGCAACATGGCGTGTGCGTTTGCGTGTGTGTGTGTGTGAAATGAATTTGTCCTGGCGGAAGGTGCATAACATGAATGAATGAATGAATATTTACGATTGAACAGTAGAATATAGAATTAAAGTTCAAATAAGATAAGATAAAGTGCATGCAATGTAAGTGCAGTGATAAAGTGTCATGCTTTTGTAAACCTAAGACCTTTGGTAAACCGATTTCAAACACCAGAACCGTTCGACCACCTGAGTAAAGTTATGTTTTCACGAGAGATATGAAGGATTTCCAAAATCGAGATTACATTTTTCAGATTTAGGCGTGAGCGTCAACAAAAGCGCTCCGAGCGAAGCTGGGAACCGACTCTGGATTCTCCTGTCTGCAGCTGTAAAAACACACGAGCCCAACAGCGGCTCAGGAAGCAGCCGGACGGTGATGATGATGGTGATGGTTGTATTATATGTTGGCCAAGAAAGTAGGATGAACGTCTTTTTAGAAAGTTCTATCAATTTTGACCACTCTGCTGTTTTCAGGTCTTTGGTTGGTTTGCTTTTGTGTTTTATTGAGGAAAAGCTTCATGGTAATACATTAATTAATGGCCTGTCAAGCCATTCTTTTGAGAGTTGTATTGTTTTTATTGAGGTCTTCCATGTCTCTGATTTGGAGCACCATACTCTACACTGCAAGTCTCCATCGAAGGGTCAACATGTGATACAGAAAGTGTGCATGGCTTCACTCTTCAAGTTGTAATGTCTTTAACAACATTAAACAGATTATATTACAAAGTGATAAATAATGGGAAGGCCTTTCTTCTCTAGGGCTCCTGACTTGGTTTTTAAAATGCATGACGACATCAGAAACAATCATAGTTTCAGTTTGTAAATAAACCTTTAATTTATTTGTACATTAAGGATGTTTGACGGTCAGAAATTGTGTGAATCTGCTTCATCGGGAGTGAGCTTTCATCTGATTTGATTGGCGGCGAATGTACGTGATCACATTTTTACAAGCGATCAGAGTGAAATAAGGTCAGGGATGTCAGAGAACAAAATAAATTGCAGATACAAAAAAAATAAACGGATAACCTCTCATGTAAAGTGACCAAATCCTGATCCTGCATCCTCATATTTCATGCATTTCTGCTCCTACAACTGCAAATTTAAAATAAATACAAAAAACATTTCACCTGCAGCTGCTCACTGATTTAACTCAGCACTCATGAAACTAAAGTATGACACAAATAATCTAATTTACTTCATGCATGATAGATTAATCAGCTAACTGCACACTCATGACTGAGCAGAACTCTACTGTTCGATCCCCGGGTTAAATCTGCGTTGCCAGCAAACAGAAGCTGGCAACGAAAAAGATTTACATCATTCCTCAACACGCAACTTCATCATTATCTCTAAAGCCGGTGAGGTTAATGAGTTATCGGAGAAAGAGGAAATACTTGCACGCGAGCGCGGAGCAGTGATTGATTATAGTTATATCACGTTTATCGTACACGGACGACCTCGGGAGTAAACAGCATTGCAGGGCCGCAGCTATCTCGTGGCATTCATCCACTTAATGATGGCAAACAATGGTGGAGCCGGTGATGGATTGCACTGGTATATCATGCATGATGTGGGAGTCCACAGCAGTTACTGAGTTCCCACGGATCCCTAACGCGGTCCTGTACTTTTGCAATTAGCTCATAATAAACAATCGCAATATCTTAACAAAGTTAAGGGCGTTACTGAATGCATACCTGAGTGTTATGGCGATAATCAGTGATACGTTCAGTCCTATATCCCCCTATTGTATTCATGTAATGGCTTTACCATTATGTTTTCTATAGCTCTTCCCCAAGGAGACAACAGTTCGGGCTCTACAGAAAGCAAACAGTGCATGCACCCCCACCACACACACACACACACACACACACACACACGCACGCACGCACGCACGCACGCACGCACGCACACACACACACACACACACACCACAACCAGTCGGCCTCGCCCTCGTCACCCCACCCTTGGAGAAAAGTACAAAGCGTCCCTTGTGTGAGAGCACAGAGACCTGAGTGATACCACTTTTTATCATGGTATTCTCACACTGTCACACACTCACTGTCACACACACACACACACACACACACACACCGGACGGGGCGGTCCATTCAGCCCGCTGACCTTCAGCAAGGCCCTC
The DNA here is from genome assembly GCA_023566465.1 of Cottus gobio. Taxonomy (NCBI): domain Eukaryota; kingdom Metazoa; phylum Chordata; class Actinopteri; order Perciformes; family Cottidae; genus Cottus; species Cottus gobio. Next base: position 5,410,149 of record CM042215.1, on the reverse strand, counting down.
GGTCCTTGACACGGCGCACAAACAACACGCTGTGCAGAAAGACCCGTGAGCCGCAGAATGACATGTGAACGCATCGCGATGGCACTGCGGCCGCCGTGTGGCCGGTTCAGCTGGAATAAAACCATAAAAATCATAAACATTGTGACGGAGGGGGCATTTTAAAAAGCTCCCAGACATGAAGCAACACAACAATGTGTCCATTTCAATCAGTGATAAACGTATCACAATGTTTCCTTATGTTTTTAATTACTTATCAACAGTTTTGAAAAAGTTGCTTTTTTTAATGTACTAGGTTACAGACAACTAGATACAGGGCTACAATTAGACAATTAAGTCTGAAATTAGATGTTTTTTTCACACTATATAGTATCATCAAATACTTTTCCAAATTTAGAAGGTTGCAAAGCGACATAATTACTTTTATAATCTACATAAAAGTATGTTTTTACCAAAAAGAGGACATATATTCTGATGTCACCGCTTTGCAATCACCAACATTGTGATTAGTAAATGTCATTTTATTTTGTCTCAGTAACTGTAATCAGAGCATCTCTGAGATTTGATGACATAGCAATGCGGGCCATGCATGCCTTTCAGTGCATGTTTGTGCACGTGAGCGGGCGCCGCTGGTTATCTCATGACTCAAAACCAAGATATAAGGACAGCGGGTCACCACAAAGACAATTCCTAATATGTAACGACTGAATCATACAGACTAAATGGAGAGATCTTGTTTTCTATCGTATATTTGCAATATGGCATCAGCTAGCCTGCCCATCCTATAAAGAGACAGCTATTAGCTTGACGCAGACAATTTTTACGTCAGTCCTCTTCTTACTCTCATGAAAACAAGCTTTAAGTTGAAACCTTCTCACACCAGATCCTTAAAGTCAAGATGAAATAAAAAACCCTTTTAGATCACGTCCCACAATCATATTGTGCACGTTTTAAACAATATATGAAATGAGAATGTATTTGTCATTATATCAAAATCCAATTATCTTATATACAAACTATATAAAGTTTGCTTACGTAAATTAGCATTAACCAATAATATCATGACATCCATCCAATCAATCAACTTTTAGCAAGGAGCACAACCCTCTAGGCCCGCCTACTTTTTTGCCTGTCCAATCAAATGCAAGCGATATCATTTAAAAATCCCTCTTGTAACTGTACAGCGCTAATATATTCTGTTTCTTTCGTTTCACAGTTTTGAACAATGCTGAGCAACGCAACATGCAGAGTACACTGAACTCCATTCATGAAAAATTGTAGGATAAAATCCTGACAGACATCATCTGCAAGATAACACAAAAGAGAAATAGTGACAATGGTTTCCTTCCATCACCGCCAGTCACGGTTCAGGTCAACCAGTTAGCAGTCGCACGTCAAGCCTCTCTCACCTGTTTCCAGAGGAACTGGTCTTCCTGGTTGATCTGCCATGACGTGACCACGTGTATGATGGACAGCAGCGCTCCGCTCAGCACGGCCGCCCTCATCCTCACAGGCAGCAGAGTGTAGATGATGTAGATGAAGAACACGGACCACCAGATGCCCTCCGAGGCGCTCCTGGGTGCCACCATGAGCACCCCGAACACCTGCACGGAGAGCAGGACCCCGATCACCAGGTAGCTGACCATCCACATGTAGTCCTGGTGGAAGCCGTTGCGGTTGCACACCACCATGAGCGCCATGAAGAGCGCCATGGCCACCGACAGGGCCGACGAGTAGGCCACGTGAGGGGCGGCGTGGACACAGTGGAAGGTCAGCATGATGCCGCACACGATCACGAGCACCCCCATGAGCATGGTCAAGGAGCTCTGGTTCAGTCTGAAGAAGTACCGCTGGTACAGGCGCTCCAGTTTGCGGGACTGGAATTTTTTGGACTGGAACACCTGCACCACCCTGAGCCAGCAGTCCGCAGCCGTCACCACCCCCACCGCGCCGTTGGGGCCGTCGTCGCCCATGTCCCCGCTTCCGCCGTTACATCCCCCTTTCCTCCCTTTCAACTCGCCGTCCTCAAAGCCCAGGGCGACCGATTTCAGCCCCACCCCTTCCGCGGGGGCCCCTCCCCTTTTGCCGTAGTGGTCCTCCTGCCAGCCGCAACGGACGCCGAAGTTGCCCCCGCCTCCCACGGCCCCGGCCCCCCCGCCGCGGTGGTGCTGATGGAGGGGGGCTCCGGAAGGGGGCTCCATGGCATCCGGGTCCCGCAGACAGCTCATGTAGCGCGGGTTGCAGAGAGATGAGCCTCCCTTTCGTTTGGACTTCTTGCCATTGCGCTCCCCCCACGCAGTCTTGCGGTCGTCCACTCTGGCGACTAGGAAACCACTGAACCAGGACATTCTAGGTGAGCGGAGAGAGGAAGGTTCAGTACAGGAAGCGGTCACAGACAGACAACACCGATGCCTCCTCTATCCACCTGTACGCCGCATTTTACCTGTTGGGGTTCTGGTACATGTCCCAGCCCTGTCCCTCGCAGCCGGTTCACTCATTTATCCCGGCGGACAAATTTTTTGAAGTAGTGAGGAGGGGTTTGTGGAGGCCACACCGCAGGGCGGGGCTGACTGGTTGGGGGTCAAAAGGCGCACCAGTCGCCTCACAAAGCCCCAGATGTTGTGCAGCACTCAGAGACCAAGGTTAATGAGATGACCAGCCTCTGTTTCCAGGCCTATCTCCACAGCGTCCACTGGGCCTAGAGGGGAAAACACAACACATAGCAGATTGTATTAAATAGAGTTGTGATGGCGTCGTGGCTCAAATTTATATCAGGTGAGAAACATCCGATCATGATAGTAATGTCCAGTCTCGTTTGATGCTGTTACCCATAATAATGAACAGGCCTGACACCTTTTAACTCTCTCAAAAGCTTGTTAGCAAATATCTTCTTTATCCCAAATCAAAAAATACAACTGTTGGCTGAATGCACAATGAATCCCATTTCCTGGACGACCGGACACACTTGAGATTGTGTCTCATAAAAACTGATTCACAGGAGAGCAAGTTACGTCCAAAACTATGGGGGAGGCCGGAGGAGAGGGGGAGGATAGGATCAAAAATAGCAGCCTGGGTTTGTTTTTTAAGATGAATCCAGAATGTGCTCGATTTGACCCCCGTATTAAAACACCAGGGTTCATACACATTGTAACTTTAAACCAAATTTCCATGACCAAACATTTAGTGAAATCTGGGTGTGTACATGAAAAAGTGATAAAATGTAGTATTTAAACTAACAATGAGGATTCCAAAGCATACAGTATTCCTTAAAGGACACAAATGAATGAGAGACAATAGTTTGACTAAAAGAATAAACATTTATAGATATACTCAGCGTATGCCTGCTTATATTTTGAGTCTTTCTTTTAAAAGCATATTAATTATTTCAAACTCAGCGTAAATGAACGACATGAACACATGAATATAACACATTTACATGACTTTTCCAGGCCTGGAAATAACCATTTTAAAATCCCATGACTTTTCCAGGTTTTCCATGTGTATGAACCCTGAAACACACCCTCTGGTATAAATACACAACGGCGTTTTGGAGTCAGTTGGGCTGAAGATAAAGAGTGACTCCTCCAAGCTCTGGTTATTATCACAATCGATGATAAAAGAGTAATAAATATAGATAAACGCCACTGGACAGACAAATATCAAGACAGTGATGGGAAACACAGCATGACCGGATCTGTGTGAGCCCTGCAGCTTTAAACCAAAAGTTCTTTGGAAATTACTAGAAAATCAAGCAATTCCCCTTTAAGTATTGTATAACGCATAAAGCACAAAGAGACATGTTATTGAATCAGCGTAGTGTTGCTGGATGAAATCAATATGAAGCACCGGAGAAAGTGAGTTTTATATTCTACTGTTGGTGATCTTCATCTTTAAAGTGTTTGACTTGATACTGTTTGAACACACAATGTATGACTGTGTATATCTGATATATCGTTTATATATATTAGTTGTTATCTCATGTGTGTCTTATAACCCGTCTGCTTCTTTAAGTGTGTGACATTAATGTGTGTTTAGGATGCTCTAAAGCCAATAAGTCCCACAGCAATGCAAATGAGTTTCCACACAGCAAGGTATACAGATAGCATACTTGGGGAAGAAGGGAGCTCTGGTATTGGATAACCTGAGTTGAGGTATTTTATCAGGAGAGAAAAGTCAGATGGTGCATCCCATTTATGAGGCTACACTGAAGTCCAGGACATATCGAAAACACTCCTCTAGGGACTAAAAGTGTGCATTTCTTAGATATTCAAAGTGTAGGTTCATCCTGACCATTCACATGTTAAAGTGTATATATATCTGTACTATCACTATAATATCCTGATTGAATGAAACGTCCACATTATGCTTCAGCAACTCCTACCAGCTGACCCTGCCGGGCCTCCAGACACCCTGAGCTCCACGCGGCGCACAGAGACACGCAACGCCGCCGCCGCCGCCGCCTCATCGATCGGCATCTTCACCCGAGAGGCCCGCTGTGTTGTGGAAGCAGAAATCCCCCCCCCCCCCCCCCTCGCTGTATCCCGCCTGCATGCGCCGTCTCTGGCACGTATCCGTCCGAGCCGTGTCCCTCCTCCACTGGCAGTGGATCGACCAGAGCCCCGCCCCCCTCCTCCCACCTCCTCTTGCACAAGGTCGACCAGCTTGTACCCATTTGCAAACGTCGCGGTGTTGCCAGTCGCTCGGCGTGTGTTTGCACGGTGCTTGGCCGAGCTCTCCGGTTTCCCCCCACTCGCGTTGGGAAAGGAGGAGGAGGAAGGAGGGAGGGAGGGAGGGAGGGGGGGGAAGCGGAGAAGGGAAGGCGGGGGTGACTGACTATTCCTAGGGGACATTTTTCAACCGGACATTGGCGTCACAGGCACAAACAAGCGAGCGTAAAGTCAACCCTTGTGGGCTTGTTCCAGTTAGACAAGTCCGACGCTGCATGCATGTATCTCTCACTCTCTCTCACACACTCTCTCTCTCTTTCTGTGTGTGTGTGTGTGTGTGTGTGTGTGTGTGTGTGTGTGTGTGTGTGTGTGTGTGTGTGTGTGTGTGTGTGTGTGTGTGTGTGTGTGCGGTGGCTCAGTTGTCATCCAGATGCGAAAATAGATCAACTAATTAGAGGAAATCAAAGGTATGCGACGCGTTGAATGCCCCCCCCCCCCCCCCTCCACTCCCCCCCTTTCATTTCCATAATCATGTGCGGATGATATGTTGCATGAATGCCATGCACGGGCGGGCAGGCAGGCAGGCCGTGCGCGCGAGGGCCCGCATTCAAACGGCGTAGGCTTTCTCGTTACATAACACCGTGGCCTATGTGACAACCATAACGGGGACCGTGAAACCGCTCCGCCGTGTCCGGTGGACCATGTTCGGACACACGCACGCCTCTTTTTGTCGGCGATTTTTTTGCATTCGTGCCAAACGTCCTTCAGGTCTGCAGCAAAAGCGGCGCAGCTCGCGGGGTGAGTGTGTTGACAAACACGGGTCTTCGGGTAAATAAACAGATATAAACACGTTATTGCTGCTGCACATTCCTCAGCATCAGTCAGTAGACGGAGGAGGGGAGGGGTGGAGGGGCTGATGGGGGGAATAATACTCTAAACACCCCATTATTTACAGAGCCCATGTGTTTGGTGTGAGCAGGGTATACATGGAGGTGTTTAAGTGTGTTAAGTTATGTTATGGAAAATGATCTGCGTCTGCATCATCATGAGCGTCAGACTCCTGCAAGAGGCTCCAGGCTCCTGAATGCAGCTTATTATGGTTAATAAGAAACATAACGAGGCAGCTCATCCTTTTTTTTTCTGCTCCAGATATGTTGCTGCTGGCCGCCAGTGGGAAACATTGTATCCACCTCCACCACCACCACCAGCACCAGCACCAGCAGTGTGCGGCCTTCCAGCAACTGTTGCCAGCTATGTCATTCGCTCCTGCAGACACGGTGCGCTCACGGAGAGGTGGCCGAGGCGTCTGCGGCTCCGTGCAACAGCCTTTGAGACGTGTGTGTGACAGGAGAGCATATATTATACATGTCGGCCTGCAGCAGCAGCAGCAGCAGCAGCAGTTGCTGTCAGAAAGACGGACTCACCGCGATCATCTTCTGCTTGCTGCTCCCCGACAGGACCGCGGCGGGCAATCCGGGTTCGGCGCGGTGGTCGGGCCCGGAGCGGAGGACCGAGTGTAGCCGGGCTGTGCAGAGGATGGTCCGGGTAAACTGGCCACTGTGTGCTGGATCTCCTCCTGTCGTCTTCTCGCGCTCCACTCCCTTTCCTCTCCTCCCCCTGACCCTCTCGGCTCCGAGCACCACAGTCAAGACGGGGGACGCGCAGACGTCCCACTTCCGGTTATTGGTTTTCAAGTTAAAAGAAGAAACTCGTTCAAACCAGTGGTGGTACTTAAGAGATTAATATTTTCATATTTGTCCATTAAATATGAGGATACAGACAGCAGTGGGTCAGCTTAGCATTAACAAATACATGTTGTAATACAAAAAAAGAAATAAGAAAAAAATTAGACCTAACAATAAATGTATTGTTTTACAATTGTATGGTTATATAATACATATTTAATTTTATAATGCATTTATTTCATTTTGAACACTTAAGGTATCTGTAGACAGGTATTCATCCAAATGCAAGTCTATTGATATATATGTATATATCCACCTTGTTCTTTGTATTTATAATTCTATAGTGTTATCTAAGCCTTTGTTTTAGCTTTGGTCATGTCAGTTTTATTTAATATAGCCTAATAGCCTTTCTTTTTTTACAATATGTACAGTAAACTCCACCCTTTCCTATTTGACAAACAGACAAACAGATGTGTAGAGCATAGACCAACATAATACAATTACAATTCACTGTATGACCGAATTATACTGTGAATGTAAATTAAAAAGATGGGAGGAGGATGTCAAGCAGCTTCAGCTCGAGCCTGAGCCACAGAACCTCCTCTCCATCTGGAAAGAGGGCAACATGGGTTCTATTTGGACTTTGTTTTATTAGGGTCCGAGCGACTGTCGAAGACAGTCCTGCAAGGACCCTATTGTTATTGCTCGTTTTATATTATATTGTATATTTAATTGTAAATGTAATATGCTCCTATTTCTTGCACTGTGTTTATTGTTTAATGTTATGCACCACCCACCATGACAAATTCCTTGTATGTGAAAACATGTGCGGCAATAAATGGTTCTGATTCTGATATCTATTTTCCTGTAAATTGTTCTTGGAACTGTGTTAAAGTGCATTGAGAGTCAATATCCTTAATATGTGTGCACATATTTGGCCAATAAAGCTGATTTTTTAAAAAAGGATTAACTAATTGTTTACACTAAACAATTATATCATTTAAAATATTTTATATTTCCTTGTATATTATTATGTTGTATATTATATATATTATAATTTTGTATATTTTATATAGTTTTTAATATTTATATTTTGTTTTATATTATTCTCACAACTATATAATTTTTAATATTTAATATTTCCTTGTATATTAATATGTTGCATATTATTATTTTGTATGTTTTATATAGTTTTTTTATATTTATATTTTTGTTGTATATTATTATATTTCCTTGTATATAATATAAATATTTCCTTTCTGTTTCGCAGCACCTTAATTTATTGGGCTTTTATTTTGACATGAGCTTTCCACTCAGCCCCGGTGTCAGGCTGTTTCAGTGCTGCTGGTTTGACGCTTGACGCAGCTCTCATGCTCACACCACTCTTCTTTCCCACTTTTAGTAACTCGGCACTCCCTCTAGGGGTGAAGCCGCGTCTGTAGCGAGCCAGCCGGTCAAAACCCACCAGTGACAACCTCCAGTATGAGGGAAAACCAGTGATGAGGAGGAGGAGAAGCCAGTTTACACCTTCAGAAGTTGATTAAGAAGTTGATCATACGCGTTTTATGTAAAACCAAAGTAACTATAGCGGTTAAGTAAATGTACCAAATTAAAAAATACAATATTAACATCTAAAATGTCTAAAATAAAGAAACATACATTGGATGTGCTTAAGTAAAGTACACTTATCTAACGACCTCTTTCATGTTTTCTTTCTACCCTGCAGGTAGAACACAGGTGGATTCTGGGATGCATCTTGTACAGTAACGTAGGCTGAGGTCATTGAACACAACTTAGGTGAAATAAAAGGCTTTTTTTAAGTTTACATTTCGGTCACAGATTGACAAGATCAAGCAAAAGCTCTTAAATCTTCCAGCAGATGGAACATTTCTCTCTTTACTCATATTGGGGAGCTGTAGATGTTTGTTAGTGTGCACATGAGTTCAGGACACTTGAGGAATCCATTTGTGTGAACCTGATAGAGGAATATCTGGAGGGAATTTCTTCAGATTTGGCACAAATGCCCACCTGGAATCAAGATTTTGGTGGTAAAAGGTCAAAGGTCACAGTGACGTCCCATCTGACTCATTCTCGTGAAGTCATTATGGAAAGGAGCGTCTCTGCAGCTGAACGATTACCTCGTATCTGTCGCATTTTCTCAAGTACTTAACTCAAGTAAAAGTTTGAGGTACTTAGCAGTATTTTATATTTTCCCCTGCTTTATACTTTTACTCTACTACATTTAAGAGGCAAATATAGTACTTTTTAACTCTACTACATTTATTTGATAACTTTAGTTCCTACTTACATATTATATTGTTATACAATAAATAATTAAAAAAAATTAGCCCTTGCAGCTGCAACATTTAAACTGCATATACATTTATACAGCAATAAAATACTAATCATATAATTCATATTCTGAAATGGGTCACTCTAATGATGAGTTAATTTACTTGATGTTAATACTTTTGTACTTTTACTTACAAGCAAGTTTTGAATGCATGACCTTTACTAAAAACAGTATTTCTACATTCTGCTATTATTTACTGAAGTAAAAAATATGAATACTTGCTCCACCATTAGGTAAATATAAGTAACAGCTGACCCTACAGAGCAGCTAGTGAGCTCACCCACTGGAGCCGTCTCCGGATCAACAACGGTCGTGTTTGTAAGTAAATAAGACCATTTTAGAGTTGATGGAAGTTGTATTTCCCACTAAATATACACCCTAAAAAAAGGGCTAAAGCTGAATTGATACACATTTGGCCGCTAGGGGGCAGTGCAGCTCCAAAACATGGTCCTCACAGTTTAGCCTCCAAAGTGTTTCCAAACATTTCCGTCGTGTTTCTGGTCACCTGGTGAATGTCGTTAAGTCCAATATTGACTCTCCTTCTATCTCTCTGGCCTCAAGGGAAACCCTGAGACAATATCTGGGTCTTTAGCAAGGTAAGACATGTTCTTCAGTTGCTAGTTAAGCTAGTCACCGACGGGCTGTCCAGGTAGCTTTTCAGCGCGTGCACAGGTGTTTCCACTGCTGCCTGATTAGACCTCCTCCTCTCAGGCTGTGTGGGAGTGGGCGGGTCCGACAGGGCTTGATTGACAGCTCCCTCACTCTCCTGGTAGTTCCTTTGCACCTGTTACTGACTATTATCAATTGATGTGGTTTGAGCTTACTGACTACAGGTGTAATCTGCCAAAATATTATTAATAATAGTAATATTTTGTTCACATTTGTTTGGGTGTGCAGAATGTGTATAAACAAGAAAATGCTTAGCTGTTATTAATGGAATATGTGCTGCTGTTTTTTCCCCTAAATATGTTACTGTCACTTTGGCCTATTAGAACCTGTGATTCACTTTTGTTTTTATTGTTTTACAAATCAAACAATGCATAAATGGGGCGACTGTGGCTCAGTGGTTAGCAAGTCGGTCTTTCAATCAGAAGGTCGGTGGTTCGATCCCCGGCTCCGGCAGTCCGTGTCGTTGTGTCCTTGAGCAAGACACTTAACCCTCATTGCTCACCGTTGCTGTGTCTACGGTCTACTGTACACTGTATATCATGTAAGTCGCTTTGGATAAAAGCGTCAGCTAAATGAAATGTAATGTAATGTAATGTAATGAACCTAGAAATAAATCAGCAGATGAACACAACAATGAAAATGTTTTGCAGTCAAGCATAAAGTTAGCAACCCAATCCTGCTGTTACAAGTCATGCATGAGTAATAATCTAATTATATAATGTTTAATAGAATAACAGGGGAGGATTTTTCTGCATTAAGTACTTTTACTTTTCACACTTTAAGTAGTTTGAGTATTTGCAGGATTTCTACCTGTTGCAGAGTATTACACTGGAGTACTTTACCTTAAGATATCTGAACACTTCATCCACCCTTTTTTTTCAAATCCTATCTTATTTTTAGTTTTTTATTATGTGTAATATATGTGTTACCCCCCCCCCCCCCTCCCCTCCCCTCCCCTCTTCCCTCACCCCCAAAAAAATCTCCCCTGTATTATGAATTCAAAGATCCACTCTTTGAAGATTCATATATTCGAGTGTGTTTTGCATCCTTCTACTTAAAAACAAAAACAAACGAGAGGGAACACAGTGTTTAACATAAACCAACACAACCCTGAAACAAAATAAATATTACATTTGTATATCTGTGTCATCTCGTGAATAGACACCCCCGGCAGAAACACACACTTAGTACGGACCTGTTCGCTGCTCGAGCGATGACGCTTCAGCCCTCACGGTTTATTTTTGCTCCGGCATTTTTCCTGCCTGCTTTACATATCCCCCTCCTTTCCCCCTCCGATGTAGCTTATAACACACGTTTTTGTTTTTGTTTTTAATTTTTTCACCATTTTTTTTTTTTAATATAATCTGAACTCGGATATTAATCGCCTTTTTTTCCTTTCTTTCTTTCTCCTCTCCGGTTTTTCCGCTCCTCCGTGCCGCTTCCCCCGCTGTCTTTACTGCATTTCTAGATGTATTCCGCGTCCCTGGCTTCCTCCAGTGAACCCATGTCTGTGCGCATCCCGCCTCGCTGCGCTCTCGATAGATGGTGCAAGTCAAAATGTCCAAATCGCCCGTAGACCCTCTGTCTGCGGTGGAAACAGGCTCCCAGTCGCACTATTTCCAGGTAAACCACCGCACCTTTTGCATTGCTTGTTATTCACACACCTGACTGAGTTCAGTGCCAATGGAGGAGAAAAAGAAAAGAGAAAAGAAAAAGGTTAGCCGATGTCTTGCTACTTGTTGTTGAAATTGAGGCGTCGCGATTTGGCAGCGAGCTACTTTTTTTTTTTTTTTTTTTGTCTTTCTTGCACCTCCGCCTTCACTGAAACTGCAGATTGATGCTTGATCGGTGAAAAAAAACAACAGTGTGTGCGATCATTAAGCGGAATCACATATGGTTATTATGGCTCTCTTACACACACACACACACACACACACACACACACACACACACACACACAATGCAATACGTTTGCTGCTTGATTCTGTTCAGATCTTTTCATTTCTATGGATTTTTATCATTAATGTCAATGCATTTCTTTACACTAATGCAGGAAAATCAGCACACATCAGTAACTTGAATATTGGCGTAAAGATACAGGCGGACTCTGACTCTGACTCTCACCTGTAGCCTGAATCCACAGGCCCGTCAGCATGCTGCAACGTCCACGCTTTGTTATCGATGGACTGTGTTACAAGAGGCCCGGGGAAATTAAATCAGTCTCTTGCTTTTAGAGAGCAGCATGTGCAGCTGGATTAATGAAGTCCTACATGTGATATTGGCAAAGCCACAGCTGATCATAGACATGGTGCACAGCAGCTCTTTTGCACCAGCCCCTGTACTGAATGTACCCTTTTATGTCGTCAAAGCCTTTCAAATCAGCACGGTGCAAGTTAGTTTCCTGGTATCCGTCTATATGTTTATGTATTCCCTCACGTGTGTGTGTGTGTGTGTGCCTCTTTCATCACAGCTGCCCAGGAAGTTGCCTAAACGCAAGAGCCGCTTCAAACGCTCAGATGGCAGCACATCTTCTGACACAACATCCAGCTTCATCAAACGGCAGGTAAAAAAAAATTTAAAAAACAGCTCCCGGAGGCATTGGTTGGCTTCCTTTTTCACCTTTATTTATGCACGCAACGGAGGCTACATCCTGAGCTGGTTCACCGCAGCTCACTGACTGTCAGTGGGAGGGAAGAACTGCCGCTTCGATTGGGAAATGTAGGCCATGTTGGTGTTCTTAAGTCTGAAGAAACCTGTACGGAGTTGCAGGTGATTCATCAACAGAACAGGTGTCTCTGCGTTGTTTGCAGCGTGCAGCACCGGCGAATCAGCTGCTCCCGTTTTTGGACGTTTGTGGTTCTGCATTTGTTGTCCTTGCATCCGAAGCATGTGCTCTGCATCTTCCTCCTCAGGTGTTGTTTTGACCAGTAGAGAGCAGCAGAATGTGTGGAAAGAAAAGCCAGAGAGTTACGAAAATCCCAGCGCGGCCCAGTTTTCTTAATTAATGTTTCCAGGTCAAGCCTCGTGTGGCTCTGATGGAGATTTGCTGTAATTTAAGACAGAAAGTGATTTCTGGGCCTCGCGGTGCCGCTGGAGGGCTGCTGTGAATCACACAGTCTCATCTCCATCAGCGGGTTCGATGGAGAGACTTTTTACTCGTTTGTTTCTCAAGATGTGCTTGATTTGGTTTTGGGTGTCATTAGTTGTAGTTTCCCAGAGAGTCCAGCAGAGGGGACGCCTGGCTCCTGTGAGCTCATCATCACAGCTGGATCCATAGTTCATGAGCCTGGACACATCAGAGAGGGAAAGTCAGGAGTCGGGATGGATTCCAATATCACTCCTCAAAAGGAGTCTGCACGACTCTTTATATTCCAGTTTTTACAGCATCTCAAGTATCAATTTAGTCCTGATTAATTCATGTAGAGTTTATAATTCAGTGGGAACTTTCTTTGGCTCACCTAGAAGTTCATTAAAACACACACACACACACACACACACACACACACACACACACAAGGTAGTCAATTAATCCATTAGATGATTGACAGATGATTAATCTACGGCCCAAAACAAGTAATTCAACATCTTAAACTTTTACTTTAGAAAAGTGTTTTTTTATGATTATGAGAGGAAGTAATCAGCAGATTAAAAGATAATGACAATAAATGTCAATTGAAGTGTCTAAACTGAAGATCAAAGCATGTTGTTGACGGGAAAGAAGTTGAAATTCCTCTTCAATAAAACAACGTATAGCTGTCAGAAAATTCCTTTTGATAATCGATTATTACCCTAATAATGACAATTGTCTTAAAGTATTTATAAAAAGGTCAGCACATGTTTTGCTCCTTGGTCTGGTATGAGCTCACGTTACAGTACATATACTGTATACTACAGCAGAGCAACTGAGGCTTTAATTGTCTCTAAATCTATAGAAATAGTGAAAAGTACTCTGTGAAGTACACAAAATATTTCACAAGTTCCCAGGACCAAATGTGACATTTTCTTCTTGCTTGCTTTTTATTCTTTTTATAGACCAAACGGTTATTGACCGATTAAATTAAGTGAATTTTTAGTTGTACTAATATCAACTGCTATACTTATATTTGATGTATGCATTTTTATATTAAAAAAACAGCATCTCTACAATAAAACATGTTAAGCAAGCCTGCTCCTTTCAACATTAAAATCTTAGATAAATAACATTTAAACAGGTTGTTTAATGTTTTGTTCATTTCAACGGTTATTTCTATTATTATTCATATTCAGTTGAATATGTTTTTAGTCTATACAATGTTGTTTGTAGTGGAAAACAGAAGTCACAACTTTACATATCCCAAAGTGACATCCTATAAATGCTTGTTCACTCCCCAAAAAAAAAGAAATGTACTAATATGTATGATACAAACAGGCAGTTCATTATATTATATTTCAGCAAAAAAAACCTCAAAACTATCATTTTCTTGTTGTTGCAGCTCAAATCAAAATGCAGTTGGAAAGAAAGTAGTTGAAACGCTTCATTAAAAATGTCTTCATTAAATTAAAGTTCCCCATTAAAATCCCCTCACACGGCTTCGAGGGCTGGAGGCGTGATATCCGCTCTCGACAGAACGAGTCGCTGCAAACATTATGGCACAAAAAAAACAAAAAACCATGCACAGCACCCGTGAGCGTGAGGGAATGTGGAGCAGAGTTACTGAGAGACGGAGGGAGGGGAGGGAGGGAGGGGAGGAAAAGGGCTGAGCAGACATCTTCTGCAGGCGGGGACATCAGTTATCCTGATCGGGTCGGTGGCTTAATGACAATCTCCAGATTCCCCGAGAATATTGCACGGCTTAAATTATTCACAACGCTCATTTTGAAGGCCTCGGGGCGAAGTGGTGTGTGGGTTCATTGTTCACAGCAGCACCTTTTTAGTTTCTTTTCAATCATTACACCCCTCTCTCTCTCTCTCTGCATGCACAACCCCCCCCCCCCCCCCCCCCAACAAAAAAAGGTGATATGATAAATGATTTCATGCAGAAGGAGCAGCTCTCAGAGCCCATAGTTCCTCGCCTGTGATAGGGGTGGGGTGTCTATGGAGGAGCAGTGGAGTATGACTCATTTCTGCAGCAGGATACAATAAGCAGCGAGCTGCCATAAGTGTGGATGCATGTGTTGCATGTAGGACACGAGGGGGGTTGAGGCCGTGGGGGAGAGATCTGCTGCAGCCGTGCGTTCCCCTGTTTCACTCCGAGACGGAACCTTCGATGGCCGAGAACGGGGCGTGAATTTAGAGCGGGGGGTTTGATGAAGTGACGCAAAAAGCTGTGTGTGTGTGTGTTTCGATGGGATGAGGTGGGGTAAGAGGAGGAGAGGAGGTGCTGCCGGCTCCGGTGCAGGTCGTCCCTGCTTTGGGTGACGGGACACGGTGCAGTCAGTCTGCGTTTCCCAGCATGTAGCGCTACAGAGCGAGGGAGGGACGGGCGGCGGCAGCATCAGCACCACACTGACTGAGTAAGTACAAAATGACTCGGCACAGTTCAGCTCTTTCTTCCCTCCCCTCCGTCTCCCTCCATCCTCTCTTCCAGCAGCGTCTCCATCGTGTTCCCTTTGTCTTCCTCGCCTTTTGTTCCCCTCGTTCCCTTCGCCCTGCTTCACTTTTTGACCGCCGCCGTCCCGCGCTCGTCTCGGGGCTCCTCGCCGACTCTCGTGATTGATCAATCTGAAGCGCGGTGCGCCTGAACCCGACTCTGATATTGATGTAACCGCAGAGTGATTTATGGCGTTGTGTATCGGAGAGCTCCGTGCATGTGTAACTTGCTGACGTTGAATTACGACCGCGCAGTTAATCGAACTCTTTTTGAAATTGGATATTTGGCTACTGGATTTCCAAATCACTGGAGCTGGCAGTTTTTTTTTTCTTCTTTTTTTTTCAGCCTTTTGAATAATATATTCTGCTCTTGTGCAGAATATCCTTCCTGCAAAAAACAAGCCAGAACAATTTAGATTTTTTCTTTTTACATAATTTCAAATAATGCATGCATTTTATATCCATTTATTAAAAATCATATATGTTCAACATCACAACCAACAATTTTAAAGGCGTGCAGTAGATTTCTAAGTTGTTTTCCTGCTATCCAGGTTGTTCATTGTCGATCCAGACTGAAATATCTCAACAAATAAGCGATGGGTCGCAATGAAAGTTTGTCCAGATATTTATGACCCCAGAGGATGAAATGTAGTAACATCAATTTGTCCAATTCTTTGGTTTATGACCAAATAACTGCAAAAATGAATGCCATTCCCATCCTCCTCAGCCGTACTTTGTGTTATGTGCCAACATGCTGAACTAGAATATTAATAATCCAACAGTATACGTGCTAAACATCTGCATGTTGTGTGTGGCAGCTTGTGTGTGTGTGTGTGATTTATTTGTGAGGAGGGTAGACGGGCTACTGGCTCACCTGTAAGATCGCCGACCTCTGCTGACAAGGCTCCAGTGAACTTTCAATAATTTATTACCAGCAAAACAAATCGAATGTCAGAAGTTTTCCATTATTTGAAATTTCTCTAGATGTGAGCGAAGGATCTTTTTAATAAAGCAATTTGATTTTGCAGCCTTTTTAGAATACGTTTGTGTGTGTGTGTGTGTGTGTGTGTGTGTGTGTGTGTGTGTGTGTGTGTGTGTGTGTGTGTGTGTTTTGTCTGTCTGGTCGTCCCCCTCTCTCTCTCTGCACACCTGCACACATCTGGGATCAGCAAGTCATCAAATAATGACATCGAGCTTCCCGGGGGTGTGTCCAGGATTCAGGACCAGCTAAGCCCCGCCTGCTAGCTTCAATCCTAGCCCACCCCGGCATGTGTCTCCCCACCGCAACGGTATTATCGAAATCCAGGATTAAAGTCAATCTTTTCTAATTCAGCGATTAAGGATTCATTAGTGTAATCTCCGCGAACTCTGCCGGGCCGAGTCTGGGCCGAGGGATGGCGCCGCTTCCCATGAGCCACCGGGACGAGAGTCGTCCTCTCTCAGCTGGTTGTTTGGGTTTTCTGCCTCCTAACGTCACGCTCACCTGTGGTTGGTTTCTGACACCACAGCCGGTAGATCTCATGAACCGGCCGGTACTTCCTGCTCAGATGGAGAGCCAGATGTTTCCCTTCAAGAGTTGATGAAGAGCAAACGAGAACTAAAAGGAGAGTGAATATTAGAGTGAGTTTTGCACTGGATTCATAAAGCGGACATTTATACAGGGTGATATGTTTATGCTCAAGATTACCTGTTCACGGTGCTCTATATGAAAAAGTTTCAGAAAGAGACAACTTGTTATGATTTGATAAGTCACCGACGCTGTGCTGCCCCCTAGTGACCCCAAAATCAATTAGTGCAGCTTTAATAACATTAATTACAGATTTATGTTTTGTCTGGTGATATTCCAGGAGTCAAGAGACCCATCAATCAATCTTAAATTTACATTTTCAATTAATGGGTGTGGTTTACTTTTTGATCAATAATTATTACTTCATTAAAGTCATTTTTTTCTCCATCAAGTTAATTAACCTACATTTTAAAAACGCGTCTTCCCAAAAGCAGACGAGAACGTAAACCGCTAAGCCAGCGCAGAAGGCATCAGCGAGATGTTGATGAAATTACTGTCGAAATCTCCCGCTGCCACGTCCCTGGACTGAAGGATTAATTGGCCCTCCCGAGGACTCGGCGAGCGGCGGGATGACACACTTCCTCCTCGGCCCCTCCCGGTGGAGCCGAGGCCATCAGTGTTGCAGTGTGTGAGGAATAATCACAGAAACAGAATAGGAGGGAGCAGTTAAATTTAGGAGGTGGGGGGGGGGGGGGGGGGGGTTAAAGAAAAGCGAGACATCCTCAGACCAGACGGGTGGAGAGGCGCTCGCTCTGCACTGCAGCTCCTCCGTTTCCTCCTCAGATGCATCGAGGCGTCGGTGTGTTTTGTTTGAGGGGTTTCGACCACAGCCTAACACCATTAAACCGGTCTCTGGCATAACGCCTCCCCCCCCCCCCCCCCCCCCCCGCCCATTCATCCCCACTTTCACAGCCCGTGTGTTTGAGCCCGTTCCCGGTGTGAAGCCGTCACGGTGAGAAAAAGACATCTTGAGTCGCGTCTTTATCGGCCACTGGCCCCGTCCTCCTGACCAGCCAGGTGTGCAGCTCTCTCTCTGTTTGTCTCCCCCCCCCTCCCCTCCCCTCTCTTCTTCTCTCTTCTTCTCTCCGCGATGAGGACAGATACCGAGGTCTCACTCCTTCATAGCATTTTATTACGTTCTAATCTCATCTTCCCCTCGAGATAGCCTTGCTTTATCTTGTCATATAAATCGTTTACACACTCTCTCCTCCGTCTCTCCGGCCATCCTTCAGTCACTCTTCGTCCTCGTAAACATCCTTCTCTTTTCAGTATGTCTTGTCAACCCCTCCTCCCCCCTCCTCCCCCCCCCCCCCCCTTTCTCTGTCTATCTGTCTTTCCATCTATCTTCCTCTTCCTCCTCTCCCTCCTTTCTCTCTCTCTCTCTCTCTCTCTCTCTCCCGGTGCTGCTCTGGCGCTGGTGCAGTGTTGCCTTGCAGAGCTTGTGAGTGCTAGAAATCAGATCTAGTTATCTAACATAGACATAGACACACACACACACACACACACACACACACACACACACACACACACACACACAATAAACGAGGTGTTCGCTTGCGGTTTCTCCCGGGCTTGAAGTGGTGAAATATATTTTGGGCTAAAGGTGATTTTTTTTGTATTTTGAGCCTGTTAATTGGTCCTCTGGAGGATTTGTTTGTATACGTTGACAAGACGGATGACCAGAACTGAGGCGCTGCACTTTGGAGGAAAGGAAAACCAGAGTGAAATCTGTATTGTGTGCTGTTCTTCAGCTTTATTTGCAAGAAAATGCTTGATCGTATCAGTATATATTCATGTAATGTCTCATTTATCACTTCTTGTATTCTTTTATATTCCTTGTTTGCCTCCTGTGCTGGATTTGTTTTTGCTTTACTGACAGATTCAGGACTGAGTTCCTTCAAAGAAGCCAAATAAACACCAGATACCCAAACTGCAAACTACAAAACTACTCTCCGTATTCTTCTCTTTAGATGTTTTTCCTCTTTGGAAATAGGCATTCATGTTACTGCCTTATTTCCTCAATTAATTGATCATTTTCTTTGGATATAACATATCAGAAAATAGTCAAATTATGTTTTTTGTAATGTCTTTTCCCCCTGAAACTCATGCAAATGCAATCAAAACATGATTTTAGAAAAGATTCATAACTATTATTATTATTATTATTGTGACATTATATATATAGATATTATTTAATAACTACAGGTTATGGCGCAGACATTTAAGTAAATAATCACAGGAAACCAGCCGCAGCACATTCTCACCATCTCTACTTTGCGTAAATGTCTCTTTGTGTCGCTTTCGGCGTAATTTGCGAGCCTTCCCCGGGACGTGTCCTCACACCTCGCACAATGAGAAATGATAGCCGGCGTATATTTTGCTAATGAGGAAATGTCCTTGGAGAATAAACATGGGGGAACAGAGGATGCATATGTGCTGCACTGTGGGGGATGATGTGATGGATCGGGGCCAGGCGGCAGAGGAGAGGAAGCCGTTGCCTTGTTTGTGCTATATTTGGTCTTCCAGAGGATGGCTGGTGTGGGAGAGCAACACATTGTGTTGGAGACGCATGAATGTGTTCGTGCACACAGACACGCATCTGCATGCACACCTGCACCCAAAGACCGCGGTGCAGAAGCACAGATGAAAAGCATGAGCAGAAACAGGTCCTGCCCACGTAGCCTCGTAGCATTATGCCTCGTGATATTAGTACGATCAGAAGATTATTGATTATTAATTGCATATAATATGTGACCCTCTCGTGGCAGGGGTCGGCTGATTCGTACACCAGTAGGCCGTCGGATTCAGACCTGTCAGCGGAGGAGGACCGCGAGGCGTATCGGCGTGAAGCCGAGCGCCAGGCACAACAGCAGCTGGACAGAGCCAAGGTGCTCCACCCGCCTGCTCCACCCGACTGCTTCACCCGACTGCTTCACCCGACTGCTTCACCCGTCTGCTTCACCCGACTGCCTCACCCGTCTGCTTCACCCGACTGCTTCACCCGACTGCTTTACCCGACTGCCTCACCCGTCTGCTTCACCCGACTGCTTCACCCGACTGCCTCACCCGTCTGCTTCACCCGACTGCCTCACCCGTCTGCCCCACCCGACTGCTTCACCCGACTGCTTCACCCGTCTGCTTCACCCGTCTGCCTCACCCGTCTGCTTACTGTAGCGTTGGGTCAAGTCTGGAGCCACATGTGGCCCTTACTGCTCCAGAAGAACTAAATATGGGCCCTCAAATAGGGCTGGGCATTTCATATAACTATATATATATATATATATATATCACAATATAGACATTTAATATCTCTATATAATTACGATATATATATCTATATAGATATATATCACAATATAGGAGTTTCATATCTCTATAACGATGTATATCACGATATAGGTCATTCTTTACTCGATAATGATATATACATCACGATATATATATATATATATATATATATATATATATATATATATAGTGATATAGGTTGTTGGTTATATCTCAAATACAATATTTATATCACGATATAGGTAATTCCTTACTCAATATATATATATATATATTGTGCTATATATATAGCAATATAATCACAATATAGGTTGTTACATGTTTTAAATACGATAGCTATATCCCGATATGGATCATTTCATATCTCGATAACATTTTTTATGTCACAATATCAGTTTGTGGTGGATTTGTCACCAAACTGTCGCTGTGAAGCCACTTTACTCTAAACCTATACTATCTGTAAAGAATTAAGAAGCAAAGGCATAATTTAGTCAAATAAAAGAGTTAAATCGGTCAAAGGCTGGTTTTAGTGCAACTCAGACATGGGAGTAAATCTCAAGTCCAGATTGAAGCCCCTTTATCAGCAAGTCCTAATCTTTCTATTTTGAGTCCTAAACAAGTCATTGTGGATTTTAAGAGCAACGACAGGTTAACTTTACTGATGGCCACCCATTACGTCAGCTGACCTGAGCATGCTCACCTCAACTTAATGCCCTTTGAGTCGAGGTGAAAGTCCCCACATTCATGAGTTCAAAGCACTAATGCATTCGAGCTGCAGTCGCTAACCCGTGTTGTTCTGATCGTTTCACAGTCCAAACCTGTAGCGTTTGCAGTAAAGACCAATGTGAGTTACTGCGGAGCTCTGGATGAGGACTGTCCTGTCCAAGGAGCTGCAGTCAATTTTGATGCCAAAGACTTCCTGCACATCAAAGAAGTGAGTCATTGATCGAGATGATCCCCTCCATGGCATGAAAACAACGTGTGTGTGTGTGTGTGTGTGTGTGTGTGAGTGTGACACGGCTCTGTTGTCGCACTGAACCTCACAGAAGTACAACAATGACTGGTGGATCGGCCGGCTCGTGAAGGAGGGAGCCGACATCACCTTCATCCCCAGCCCTCTGCGACTGGAGGCGATGAGGCTCAAGCAGGAGCAGAAGCAAAGGTCCGTTAATAGCGCCGGGCGTCCCGGAGGACTCGTTCCCGCGGTCAGAGTTTGATAATATAGTGTGTTGCTGTTGCAGGAAAACAGGGGGTAACTCCTCCAGTTTAGGGGACATGGTGACCGGGAGTTGGAGGACCACGCCGCCATCTGCTGGTGAATGTGAGTACTACAAGCCCCGTTGATTTATGCTGGAGCAAAACACTGCTTTCCCCTCTGCCGTCTGCCTCTTTTCTTTCATTGATTGTTATTTTCTTGTTTTCACAAGCCAAACAGAAGCAGAAACAGGTAGGTTGTGGCACTTTATGATGACACAGCTCATAATGCATAGTCTGTATTGCCCACACTGGTTATCTGTATTTTATTTGACTGTTATGGCCGTGAAAAGGTATTGAATTTAATTTAATTATGGAAGCCCATTTCCGCCAGCAAAAAAAAAAGAAGAAATCACTTAAAAAGAATAATAACAATAATAAGCCTTTTTTTTCTGACTTTTTCTGTCAGAAAAATAAAATAAATATATATGTTTTTTTTTATTTTTTATTTTGTACTTTTTTTGTACTTCTAATCTCTATTTAAAAAATAAATAAAAAATGGCTTATTATTATTATTATTATTATTTCTGATATAACTATTATTCTTTCTTTTTTTTTGCTGGTGGAAATGGGCTTCCATATCTATGTGATATGAAAAGAAAACCTCAATATAATTTAATGATCTCCGCAGAAACCGAGGTTACATAACTGCTTTGAGCTTTTTCCAACAAACAAACCCAACCCCCATCATCTCTTACCCCCGCTCTCTCTGTTCGTCCCCTTCCCCTCGTCATCCCCTATTTCTGGCAGGAACACGTCCCTCCCTACGACGTGGTGCCCTCTATGAGGCCGGTGGTCCTCGTGGGACCATCGCTGAAGGGCTATGAGGTCAGCCTCTCCTCCTCTTATCCTCCGACACACACAGAAGCACCGCCTCACACTCGTCGTCGTTAAAACTGTTGCTGCACTGCTGCAGTTTGCTTTTTTTTATCTGAATCAACGACCTTGAAATAAGGCCGAGATATTTTACTCGTGAAACCTGCTCAGTACATTTTTTTTTCTATGAATCATTACATCTAAGTTATTATTTTACGTATTGTCCTCTTAGGGCTAAGAAGCAAAACCAAAACAGTTTTTCTTGATGTTCAGAAGTACAGAAGTGACTTCTCAAGAACATTTTAGGAGAAAATTGAATACTTATACAAATTTACATTTGCATACATTTGTTTTATTACATTTATTTATTCATTATCTATTCATTTTTTTACACTGATGTAGCCTACAAGTTATATTGGACACTCAAGAGATTAAAACTAGAAATTATGTAACTAATAAAAAAATTATGACAGGAAATTACACTATTTTTTTTTCTATTTTTTTCAATAAATACTTTAGTACTCTTACTCAAGTTCTTGTATTATAAAATACACACTTAAACACTTTTACTTGAGTAGTCTATGTCTGCTCACCTCTGTACATGAGCTGTTTATGTATCTTTGTATATCTTGTGTTTTGGTATCCTGACAGTAAATCAAAGCCAAACATAATTATAATAAGTCTGTTTAAAAAAGTCTGTTTCTCATCTTCCCACCCAGGTGACGGACATGATGCAGAAAGCTCTGTTTGACTTCCTGAAACACAGATTCGAGGGAAGGTTAGTAAAAGTGGAGAGACGATGAAGTCGGACGTTTAATAAATCTGATCAAAAAGTCTCACAGCATATTTCTTCTTCACGTGTTTTTTTGCGGCAGAATCTCCATCACGCGTGTGACCGCTGACCTGTCTCTAGCCAAGAGATCGGTCCTCAACAAAAGACCCATCATGGAGAGATCCAACACTCGCTCCAGCATAGGTGACTGATGGCAGCGTGAGATCTTTACTGTGTGAAGCAGCGATGAGCTTAAACTAAAATCTCATGTGTCTGTCCGTCCAGCGGAGGTTCAGAGTGAGATTGAGAGGATATTCGAACTCGCCAAAACCCTGCAGCTGGTGATTCTGGACGCCGACACCATCAACCATCCCGCACAGCTCGCCAAAACCTCCCTCGCGCCCATCATCGTCTACGTGAAGGTGTCCTCGCCAAAGGTACAGTCCGGTCACCTCCCGCCGTCCCGTCCTCCTCCACCTGAAGCCTGACCCTGTATCCCTCCTCCCAGGTGCTCCAGAGGCTGGTCAAGTCCAGGGGGAAGTCTCAGAGCAAGCACCTGAATGTGCAGATGATGGCTGCAGATAAACTCTCTCAGTGCCCCCCTGTGAGTCCGTGGCTTTCTTTCTATTTCTATTATTTGTTCCAAATAAACCGGGATACATCTTTCCTGAAGTCATATTCTCAGAGTGTGCACCCTACCACACACATTTGGGGGTTTATCTGTTAGGGATGTCCAGACTGAACTATCTCAATAGATTTTAGATGCTCTTAAACTTCATGGTGCCCGGAGGATGCAGCCTTCTGGTCCACTGACATTTTCTCTAGCGACAGATTTTGCAGTTTTAATTGAAAAAAAAAAAACTCAACAACTATTGGATGGATTACCACGAGTTGCGGCAAGGGGGAGGAGCCAGATGCAGACAATGCACACCGACAGTTCGGGGTTTGACAGCTGAAAGGAAAGTGCTCTCGGGGAGAGCCACAGATGAGGGATCCTTCTCCCAAGAAAGAGCCGACATGGCAGCTCCGGTTCCTCCAGATAGTTCCTTTAAACAGCCGTGGAGGGGGGGGGGGGGGGAGGAGGGGGAGGAGGTTCCCCGCAGGTCTGCCGAGGGGAGACGGGAAAGTCACGTCGTGGTCAGAATGATAATGAGGGAAGTGGTGATGTGGCTGCAGAGAGAGGCAGACAGTGACTCACATTCATGATTTGAATTATAATAACTTTGACTGGCGACCTGTCATCCAGCGCCATTATCAGGTCCTCTGCTTGACTTTACTTTAGTTTATGACCCCAAAAAAAACTACAGACACTCCCATCAGCCTCAGCTGCACTCTGTGTGCAGAGCTAATTATATTATACCTGCTGAACATTAGCATGGCAGCAGTATCAAGGTGAGCGATGCAATGTTAGCTTTTAGCTCAAAGTATCGCAGACGCTCAGCCTTCATCTGATCTCATGGTGGCAATTTTATCACGACCACAATAATAATAATTACTATATTTAGTCTGTACATCTGCTCCAGGATCAATGACAGACATACATTACATTTAGTGGATTTTTCCTGATTGATATGACCTAGCTGGTCAGATCGAGTAGGATATCATGACCTTTACACACAATATGATAGTTTTTTTTTTTTAAAGTGACAAAAAAAAAGATAAACAAAAGTGACAAAAAAAGATAAACAAAAGTGACAAAAAAAGATAAACAAAAGTGACAAAATAAAGATAAACAAAAGTGACAAAATAAAGATAAAAAATACTACTTCCAGGGATATATTTGCTCTTAACATGTTGTACTATTCACCATCCGCTCACCTTTTCCGTGACAGTTATAGAAGCTGCTTCTCGCTTCTCATTTCCTTTTTTCCGGTCATTCGTAGGATATGTTTGATGTCATTTTGGATGAGAACCAGCTGGAAGACGCTTGCGAGCATTTGGCTGAATACCTGGAGATCTACTGGCGTGCCACCCACCTCCCGGGCAACACCCCTCTGAACCCCTTACTGGAGCCCAGTCTGATGACCCCTTCGTCGGCCATCTCCAGCCTGCAGGTGAGTTTGTCTGCACCTGGTTCAGCACTGTTGTCACGACTCAGGATTCCTGTTGTTGAACATGTTGTGCGTTGTCACTGTCTTTACCGGCTCTTCCCATCCCAGATTCTCACTCCTTTGTTTTGATTGTCTCCAGTTGTCTTGTCTGTCCTCTCACTCATCCATGCTTAACATTTTTGCAGTTTTCTGAAACACAGGAATTAATTGAATGACCGCTTACAAAATGGGGTGAGTAGTCGGGTTTATGATCCATATATATATATGTATATATATCATACTGTGTATATACAGTTAGGTCCATAAATATTTGGACATTGACACATTTTTCATTATTTTGGCTCTGTACACCACGACAATGGAGTTGAAATGAAAAAATCAAGATGTGCTTTAAGTGCAGACTTTCAGCTTTAATTTGAGGGTATTTACATCCAAATCAGGTGAACGGTGTAGGAATTACAACAAATTCAAATGTGGCCACCCTCTTTTTAAGGGATCAAAAGTAATTGGACAATTGGCTGATCAGCTGTTTCAAGGTCAGGTTTGTATAATTCCCTCGTTATTTCATTTACAAGGAGTAGATAAAAGGGTCTTGGGTTCATTTCAGGTGTGGTATTTGTGTTTGGAATCTGTTGCGGTCAACTTTCAATATTAAGTCCAAAGAGCTGTCACTATCAGTGAAGCAAGCCATCATTAGGCTGAAAAATCAAAACAAAACCATCAGAGAGATAGCAGACACATTAGGTGTGGCCAAATCAACTGTTTGGTACATTCTTAAGAAGAAAGAACGCACTGGTGAGCTCAGCTACACCAAAAGACCTGGAAGACCACAGAAGACAACTGTGGTGGATGACAGAAGAATCATTTCCCTGGTGAAGAAAAACCCCTTCACAACAGTTGGCCAGATCAAGAACACTCTCCAGGAGGCAGGTGTATCTGTGTCAAAGTCGAAAATCAAGTGAAGACTTCACCAGAGTAAATACAGAGGGTTCACCACAAGATGTAAACCATTGGTGAGCCTCAAAAACAGGAAGACCAGATTAGAGTTTGCCAAAAAACATCTAAAAGAGCCTGTACAGTTCTGGAAGAACATCCTATGGACAGATGAGACGAAGATAAACTTGTACCAGAATGATGGGAAGAGAAGAGTATGGAGAAGGAAAGGAACTGCTCATGATCCAAAGCATACCACCTCATCAGTGAAGCATGGTGGAGGTAGTGTTATGGCGTGGGCATGTATGGCTGCCAATGGAACTGGTTCCCTCGTATTTATTGATGATGTGACTGCTGACAAAAGTAGCAGGATGAATTCTGAAGTGTTTCGGGCAATATTATCTGCTCATATTCAGCCAAATGCTTCAGAACTCATTGGACGGCGCTTCACAGTGCAGATGGACAATGACCCGAAGCATACTGCGAAAGCAACCAAGGAGTTTTTTAAGGCAAAGAAGTGGAATGTTCTGCAATGGCCAAGTCAATCACCTGACCTCAATCCAATTGAGCATGCATTTCACTTGCTGAAGACAAAACTGAAGGGAAAATGCCCCAAGAACCAGCAGGAACTGAAGACGGTTGCAGTAGAGGCCTGGCAGAGCATCACCAGGGACGAAACCCAGCGTCTGGTGATGTCTATGGAATCCAGACTTCAGGCTGTCATTGACTGCAAAGGATTTTCAACAAAGTATTAAAAGTGACAATTAGATTTATGATTATATTAATTTGTCCAATTACTTTTGGTCCCTTAAAAAGAGAGTGGCCACATTTGAATTTGTTGTAATTCCTACATCGTTCACCTGATTTGGATGTAAATACCCTCAAATTAAAGCTGAAAGTCTGCACTTAAAGCACATCTTGATTTTTTCATTTCAACTCCATTGTTGTGGTGTACAGAGCCAAAATAATGAAAAATGTGTCAATGTCCAAATATTTATGGACCTAACTGTATATATGTATATATTTATATTTGCACTCTCAACCCCAACAATCCCCTCTTACACACCTGAACACAGACACAGTGAATGAACAGCATTGTATTCATTCAGATCCTCATTGCATCCGGCCTCCTTTCCTTTAGCTGATGGTCTCAGGTGAATCACTCCTCAGGCTTTCTGGGAGGAAATTCACAAAGCAGCTTCAATTAAACACCACAACTGAGAACGTTGCGTTTGGAAAGTATATTAAAAAGTTTGTGTGTGAAGCTTAAACATCAGACCATTGTTGATTCTTTTCAAGCATGCTTTGTGAATGGTGGCTCCGCCCACAGCGGCACATCGAGCTATCTCGAACGACAACATTAAAGTAATATTAATAATGCTTAAATAGACTAAACTAAATGCATAATATACACAACGATAAACTGAGACCATAACATCAGCGCAGTCACATTGTGTGAATTTTCTCCTGAGCATCCATTCAACTGTTTCACTGCATTTCCTTTGTTTGAATCTGTGTCCACGCAGGCAAAACACTGCAAACTAAAAAGGACTTTGAAGAGACTTTACCAACACTGCAAACCCCATATATTGTACATTATATATTATATGTCAGATTATTACCGCTGCTCCTTGTTGTCATGATTTCCCAGATCTTGACGTTTTAGAAACATTTTTTAAGAGAACAGTTAATTAGTTGTCTCTTGTGGCTTTGAACACTAGAAATAGAGACAGCGCTCATAAATAGTTGCTTATTAACTACTTCTGCTGACATGAATCAAATGAATTTCAGCTGTATGAATGTGCCGTATGTATATGAAATGTATCACGGCTTATTGAGCATAGAGAGAAAATGAGAGGAGCATTTTAGAAAATATAGTCGAAATTAGTAGTTTGATTTTATTCTCAACATAAATAAATAAATTAAATAAAACATCTTCCTCTGATTTATTTATTATCATGTGCTGCACTAATTCATGTGCACATAGGTGCTGTATTATTATTAAAAAATATCTATAAAACTTTAATACAAGGAGTCCCCGCACACTGGAGTCATAGTCCCTTTAATCAATAAAGTGAGTATCAGATCTAATTTATAGCCGACACATTCTGCTATTTTGTTGCAGTGTTTCTATTCTCACAGCTATATATATATATATCTATATCTATATAGATATAGATATATATATATGTCTATATAGATATATACAGCTATATATATATATATATATATATATAGAGATACATATATATATATATATATATATATATATATATATATATATATATATGTACATACATAGCTATCTTTTTTGTCTGAAAACAGTGACATGTCCATATCTTTGTTGAACCAGTTACTGGTGGCTGTGATCGTTCCTCCTGGTTGTACTGGGAAGAGATTTCCTCCAAAAGAGACTCCAATAAAACCATGAAATGAAAGATTCAAATTCAATATTTGTGTAAATATCCCTCCGCTGCAGCTCAGCAAGGAAGCTCAGTCTGTGAAAACACAAAAGCAGATTAATTTTACTTGTTAAATGTGCTGAAGCCTTTTATTGGCTTCGGGGATGAGTTCTCATCCAGCGAGAGGAACTATTGTAGCAACCAAGAACTTTTTCAAGTTAAAAAAAAGGCGTGTTAGCATTGTTTTCAGATGGATTTCCTTCAAAGTCCTTCTTCATGTAGTGTTTGCATTATTTTGTCCACCCTCTGTGTGTTGTCTGTTACCAAAAAGTGTGAAGCTGCCCTCCAAGCTTTTTAAAAAATATATATATATATATCTTTATTTGTTTTCCTGCCTCTCTGACGACTCGAATCCTCCAGAACCAGAACAAGAACCAGCCGCAGCCTCGTGAGCCGGTGGGCGTGGAGGGTGAGGAAGAGGAGGCCGGTGAGGAAGCCCCCTCCCCCCTGGAGCAGGACAGCCTCATGCCGTCCGACGAGGCCAGCGACTCCCTGTCCCGCGGCCGGAGGGGGAGCCCGTGTCACAGGGGGGTCGAGGAGGAGGAAGAGGAGGAGGAAGAGGAGGAGGAGGAAGAGGAGGAGGACGACGAGTATGCCTCCCCCTGCCACGCTCGCACATACAGGGACATGTACCCGCCTCAGCGCGGGCACGCCGGCAGCGCCCACAGCGCCAACGGGCACGAGTCCCAGGACAGGCTGCTCCAACGCGAAGCTCAGCAAGGTCACAACCAGAGGAACAACCGCCAGCGCAGCCGGCCCTGGCCCCGAGACACCTACTGAGGAGCGAGGGTCCCCCCAGAGGGCCCCCCAGAGGCCCCCCCACCCGCTGAGGAGCGAGGCCCCTCCTCCGGCCTCCGGATCCGCACCGAGATCACCCCGACGGTCGCACGTTCCAAATACAAATGAATTTAGAGATGAAACGCCCCCCAAAGAATCAGCTCAAAAACAGATGTCCAGTTTATGGAGTTCACCACTTTAGGCGTGTTACAGTATTTACAGTCCCCGTCCCCCCGTCGCCCCAGACCCCCAAGTTTTGATTTATTTCACGGGGGACCCGCTGACCTCTCCGGGGTCATTCAGATTAAAGTCAACAGGGCTACTCAGAAAGGTTTCAGGCTACCAGCTGTACTGCTCTGCTGTAGGATGTCTCATATACTGGCCTTAAGATTCCTAAGACTTTTAACTATCTTTACTATTGCATGTATGGGTATCATTATTTTAAGACTATTTGCACATTAACGTCAGAACAGGAACCGAATGACCTTTGCGGATAAACTAAACGTAGAAATGTCTACTGTTTTTACCGGGGAATAGTAACGCCTTTGATTACTATGTATATACTGGATGGGCGCCTGGTTTTTTGTTTCATGGCTACTATATTTGTTCGGTTTTGTTATTATGGACTTCTTTGCTGTTTCAGAGAAATGTTGCCACCCATGTCAGTTTTTACTCTGAAGATGGTGAATTGACACACACACATATATACACACACACAGCTTATCACAACGTAATGAAGCTGCAGCACAGCTCACCTCGTGCGTCCTGGGCATCACTCGTCTTCGCTGTTGCACAATCACTCTCTAAACGCCTCTCAGAAGAAGAAGAAGAAGAAGAAGAAGGAGGAGAGAGAGAAAACAGGCACAGAGAATGTAAACACAACTAAGAAAAGGGAACGTTTATCTTTTTAAAAGGTGAATTATTTGCCAAACTTGCTTGTTTACATCCAATCGTTCACATATGATTAATTAAGCACACGCTGCACACACGCCGCAGCTCCTCTTCAGATCTTCAGAGAATGTACGCTTGCATGCCTTTTTGCACCTCCAGCACCAGCCGGTGTCCCAAAAAAAACAAAAACAAAAAACAACCCCAACCGATCGCCCTGTAATTCGATTGTAGCACGTTATTGATTGTAGCATCCACAGTTTATACACCTCTCTCACTCCCCCGCGTGCGTCTTTTTTTTGCCAAAAACATCGCGTTACATCCTGTTTTGATTTGTTTTTTTCTTTAATTTCTTTAATTTTATTTAATTTTTTAAACAAATCTATGGAAGCCCATTTCCGCCAGCAAAAAAATAAGAAAAGATCACTTGAAAACGACACGCAATTTATGCAATAAATTGCGTGTCGTTTTCATGGTAAGACCGGCGAGTGGATGAAGGGACCTGCGAGGAATCGTCACTGAAGCGCATGCGCACTTTTAATATCTATTTTTTTTTTCAGGCGGAAAAAGTACTAAATTAATACAAACTTTTTTTTTGGCAAAAAAAGTCATACAAAAAAAAGGCTTATTATTATTATTTTTTAAGTGATTTTTTCTTTTATTTTCTGGCGGAAATGGGCTTCCAACCAAAGCAGATCCTCAGGTGTAAGTCCTGCACACTCATCGCGCTCCTGGAGGACTCGTAGCAGCCGTGACGTCATCCTGTTCCTGCGCCATTATAATTGGCCCGCGAGACGATGAGTTTTTCTTTTTTTTGGAAACTAAAAAGGGGGGGCGGGGGGTCGATACTTTAGGAATCACTGGTTTACTGCTTCCATGTCTCACAGGTATCTCTATATAGTGTTCTGTATATTTTGAAGACAAAAAAAAAACAAAAAAATCTGCATGATTGAGAAGAAAAAAAAAATAATCTATGCAAGTGTTGCATGAAATCGGATTGTTTTTTTTACAGTATTTCAGTAATGCATTGACTCTGATTCTCCTCGTTGTCTTGTAGTGATAGTCTTGTCTTTGGGGCTACTCACTCCTCACACCACTAACAACACTATGACTTAAAAATAATAAATCAGAATGCATCACTTTATTTATCCACACATTTATATTGGGGACTTTTCTTTCTTTCGCTCCACAATATTGGGTGGACCCTGGTTGACGCACTCACTTCAAAAATTGTTCTTCAATTTTGGTCTTCAATTTGTGGTAAAGAATTGAATTATTATTAAATCCCTGCATGCTTTAGTTCACCAATTAGCTATATTTTCATTATATTTTGGCAGAGTATGTTTTTCAAAGCGGACCAATTTAGCGACTGAATTCATGAAGCACAATTTTTACAAGGGTTATAATTTAATTTCCTCTGTCTTATTCTGTATGCAATACTAAGCCGAACATTGGAAAAAAACGTAAAACGCCTTAGACCATCTGGACTTCCTCTTTTTTGTGTGAGTAGATATAAAAAAGAAAAAAAATAAGAAAAAGAAAAAAATTGCACTACATTTTTTTGGGATGGTTGCTTTGTAATGCAATAACTGCACTAAATATAACCGTGTATCCACCAGACTACCACAGCGTGCTAGCGTGGCCCAACACGCCTCTTCCCTCTATTTATCAAAAGAGACAGCAAATGTGTAAAAAGTGAGACATTTCCTGCCTGATGCTGTATAGAATGCTTTCTATTTGAAAATAGATTTACAATGCTAAGTAAAATATGACTTAAAAACAAAAATAAACATGACATTTTACGTACTTTTAATTGGTTGGGTCGTTTTTCTTTCGTCTCCCTTTCACGCAGTAAATTGTGAATCCCCTCTCGAGTCCCAGGAATAATTATGTTTCCTCTGGCGCCACCATGAGGTGGACGTTTGTGGTTTTTAGTGATCAACTTGACATGAAATATGAGGCAGATATAGATTCTCAACTTAAGAGATAATCAGAATACCTGAATGCACACACACACCAACACATAGTGGTAATTTAAAGCCCCTAAAAAACTATCTAACATCTGGATTTTAAAACCAGCGAGAAAGGACAAATGCTAAAATCCCAAATTAACAAAATGAGAATAACTTTTACAATTTTGCCAGAAAATACACATTTAATGTAGAGCCTCGTCAGCCACAGTATGAAGCCGACTGAGAAAACATGTTTTTAGGGCCTTTAAAACAAACATGGTGGTTGGCAGCTGATAATCTGATTTTTTTTAATCAAATTAATAATTTCTCAGAGATAAAAAAATAAAAAAGCATCTTTAAACATAAGACCAAACTTCATGCAGCGTGGGTGTAATTCTGAATAAAAGCATTTATTGGTTACATGGCTGGATCATAATTATGATTGATGAAGTTTGGCAGGTAATTCAAGAACATACTGTACATGAATACAACATTTATCTTTATTTTGTTTTTCAAATGTATTGCTTTTTGGAGGGTTTCTGATGTAAATTATTTAGTTTGTAAAAAAAAAAGAAAAAAAAGTCGACTTGACTTTTTTTTTTTTTTAATTGTGTGAACAAGTCATGTATCCAACAAAGTCAGTTTAATCAAAACTCCACATCCCTCCCGCTCCTCGATGTTCTGGTGCTAGAAGTTCGCTCTTTAATATGTCAGTTAAAGGATCTCGACCCTTTTTTGCATCCCAATATTTACCCATCGAGCACTTCGGAAGAAAAAAACTTCCGAAAAGAAGTCATGAGCCGGACGTCACTTCATACAAATGTTTATATTTAAAATGATGAATCACAATGTAGTCAGAGGGATGCACCTGAAACTAAAGAAAATCACCGTCACTTCTGGCATTGGTCTCTTAAACAAAACAGGAAACTGAAATTACGATCACCGGATAATCAATAAAAACATAGCGCTTACTACTCGCTCGCAACCCGGCTGGTATTGATCTCATGTCGCCTCGTGTTTAGAGAAGCAAAGCAGAACATACGTCCACATTTACACGAACTAGGATGAGTAGAAATATTCTAAAATCACACACGTCGATGGGAAACCGCCCACTTTGAGTCCTTAAACCAGTACAGTGATGATTCCTGCACCAGTTAACGACCGAGAAAGAGCCAAAGAAATGAGAGTAAAATACCTGGAGCATGAATCCAGAATGCAAAACAGACATCGTGCACAGCTACAACGTAAAGAAAGAGTTTGAGACTCTTCTGTGTGTGTGTGTGTGTGTGTGTGTGTGTGTGTGTGTGTGTGTGTGTGTGTGTGTGTGTGTGTGTGTGTGTGTGTGTGTGTGTGTGTGTTCAGCGTGGCAAGTCCAGTTTGTGTGGAAACAGTCTGGCTGAATCAGGCGAAGATGGTCTCCTCGCGCCTCTTCTTGGTCAGGATGGTGCCGGGCTTGTGCTGAGCGTCCGGGTGGTTGGTCAGCTCCGGGGGGCAGGTGGAGACCGGGCTCTCCAGGATGGCCTGCTTCAGGTCGTAGAACACCACCGAGTCCTCTTTGGTGAGGAAGGTCATGGCCATGCCGCTCTTACCGGCGCGACCCGTACGACCGATGCGATGGATGTAATCTGCAGGAGGACGACACGGAGGCATTGCATGTTACGAGAAAGGGAAATTTATTTGTAGAGCACATTTCAACAACGAGGCGATTCAAAGTGCATAGCATAAAACCATTAAAAGCATCAAAACACAAGCAAAAACAATAAATACAGTATTGAATATAAGTTGCAGTGCAGTTTAAGATATAAAATGCAGCAGTAAGATGCAGAATCTGGTTTAATTAAAGGCAACAAAGAAAGAAAAAACCAGAATAAAGAATAAACAAGACGCTCTTACCTTCAATGTTCTTAGCCATGTCGTAGTTGAGCACCATGGAGACGTCGTGGATGTCGATACCTCGACCAGCAACGTCGGTGGCCACCAGGATGTCTTTGGCTCCGGCCTTGAGGTTGGAGAGCGCGAACTCTCGCTGCTCCTGGCCTTTTCCACCGTGCAGCGTGCAGGCGTTGTACTGCGGGAAGGAGAACACGGCCGAGGGTTTAGTCTCCAGGAAACCAGAGCTACTGAAGTGTGTTTTCCATTTATTCTACTACATCGTGACAGGACTATGAGGCTAACACGCTCACTATGAAAAATTATGTTTAGCAACATCAGGCTCATGGGACTGTCATTACTTAAGTAAATCAAATAAATTAAGTATGAGGCAATACAATAAAAAAAAAAAAAAAAAAAAAAAGACAATTTCACCATGTTTGAGCCAATTATCAGGTAAAGTAACATAGCTAAAAATGTTTTCCTCCGAGCTTAAACTTTATTTCTTTTTTATTTAATTGACACATTTAATGTGTTAGTTGGCTCCAGTCTGCAGCGACTCACCCCCATCTTCTCCAGAGACTTGGCCAGCACGTCGCAACCCTTCTTCTGGTTGACGAAGATGATGATGGGCGGCTCGAAGCCACGCGACAACACCTC
This sequence comes from Cottus gobio, assembly GCA_023566465.1. Classification (NCBI taxonomy): domain Eukaryota; kingdom Metazoa; phylum Chordata; class Actinopteri; order Perciformes; family Cottidae; genus Cottus; species Cottus gobio. The sequence goes on along the minus strand of CM042215.1, from coordinate 5,375,920 downwards.
CAGCAGCTTCTTCCTGCGTCACACAAGACCATCCAAAACGCACTCAGTTTCACACTTTCAACAGAGAGGGATTAAGTTTACAGTTTTTACGGTTGCGTCCTCACCTCTTCTCTCCCTCGGACATCAGCAGCACCTTCTGCTCGACTCTCTCGTGAGGTTTGCCGGCCGACCCGATGTACACCACCGCGGGACGCCTCAAGTAGCTCCTGGCCAGCCTCTCCACCGCTGCAGGCATAGTGGCCGTGAACATGACCGTCTATGGAAAGGAGCAAAAAAATACATAAATAAAAGCATGAAAACACGACACATTGTAAATGTAAATTATCTTTTTCGACAGACGGACGTACTTGTCTGTATTTGTGTTTTCCAGATTCAAAGTTCATCATCATCTTCTCGGGGTCCTCGGCTTCGTCGGTGTCCGGTTTCTGATTGGTCACCGGGATGTACTCCAGGATCTTCTGCACGTCGGGCTCGAAGCCCATGTCGATCATGCGGTCGGCCTCGTCGAGGACGACGTAGGTGCAGCGGCCCAGGACCAGGTACCGGTTCTCCAGCACGTCGATCAGACGGCCGGGGGTGGCGATCACGATCTGTTGGAGGCGGAAAAACCACACAGGTGGTGAATGTGTGAGTTGTTGAAAGGAAGAAGAGTTTCCTTTAAGAATGTAACGGCCGGGTGGGCTTCCTGATAAGAGAAAACAGTCCAAAACAGCTGCTAACAATCACTTTTACCAACCAACATCCTTTTTAACACCATTATCTAACACCTAACCTGAAGACTGGGCTACTGTGTCCAGTTATTAATATTTATTTACTGAGTCGGTGTGGCCAGGCTGCGTTTACATCTGTAGCTGTCATTAATACTTGTATCTTTATCTAGACAGGAAATCCAGATACCACCTTATTCAGGGTACATACACATTTTGAATAATGGATTTCCAGGACTTTAAACCAAATTCCCATGACCAAACATTTAGTGAAATCTGGGTGTGTCCATGAAAAAGTGATAAAATGTAGTATTTAAACTAACAATGAGGATTCCAAAGCATACAGTATTCCTTAAAGGACACAAATGAATGAGAGACAATAGTTTGATTAAAAGAATAAACATTTATAGATATACTCAGCGTATGCCTGCTTACATTTTGAGTCTTTTTAAAAGAATATTAATTATTTCAAACTCAGCGTAAATGAACCACATGAACATTTGAACACATTTACATGACTTCTACTAAACTTTGGGGATTTTATTTTTTTCCAGGACTTTTCCAGGCCTGGAAATAACCATTTTAAGATTTTTAGAATAGATAAGGATACTTCAAAATAAGATGCATATGAAAAAAAACAAATCCCTGATAATGCAACACATAAAAAGTTATTTCTGAATGTCTCACCTCGCAGCCCATCCTGAGACGGAAGCCCTGGTCCTCTCTGGAGATTCCTCCAATCACGGCCACCGTGCGGATGCCGAGAGGTTTACCGAACTTCAAGGTCTCCTCCTCAATCTGCTGCGCCAACTCACGCGTCGGAGCCAGGATGACGGCGTACGGACCCTGGTCCGAGTCTTCAATCCTGCACGAACAGACGAGTTACAAGACGGTTATGTGAATAAATAAATAAATGTCAATGTAAAGATGTAGTGAGACCCTGTTGGTGTGTTTACGTGACATTATTTTTACCTGTCGATCTTCGGCAGGGTGGTGATCCAGACGAGCAGCGGAATCAGGAAAGCAGCCGTTTTACCGCTACCGGTCTCGGCCACGCCGATGATGTCACGGTTCTGTAAACCAATAGGAATGGCCTGCCTCTGAATGGGGGTCGGATCCTGGGTTTGAAGAGAGAAAAGTCATTGTGAGGCATTGAACATCAGTTCGTAGGTCAGTTAGAAGAAAATACAAAAGTTAAAATGTGATTTTTAACCATTACAATCATGAGCAGAATGAGTGGATTTGCTGGTTCGTAGCTCCTTCTTGGATGCACGTTTTTAATCTGGCAGCTGCATTTTGAATCGAGGTTTAATGCACAGAAGCATCTTAGGTTTGAGAGCAGAGTCTCTGAAGATACACAGTTCAAGTGGCTCATAAGTGATGACTGAGAGGGATTATTTTTGAATGAGTCTCCATTGTTTTTTTTAGGGAGAATCCTACTAATCATGCCTTTCGTTTTTGTGAACAGCTGAAACTAAAACAAAAGCTTACTTTGCTCGTCAAAGTCATAAAAGCTCATATTCCTCTAATTGAAACGGAGACTCAGTTTGCCGACCTTGTAGCCACAGCTGTCGATGACCTCCAGGATGTGGTCGGGCAGCGAATACTCCTTCCAGTTCCTGATGGGGTTGGGGATCTTTCCTCCCTTGGTGGTGATGCTGTAGTCCTCTCTGAAGATACGCCAGTCTCTGTCCGTCATCTCTTCCAGCTTCTTCTGAGACCAATGCCTGTCGTCCCAGCGCTGCTTCGCCTCCTTCTTACGCATCTTCTTCAGTCTTACCCTGAGAGGAGAATTATAACACTTTCCTTTATATACGAGCACAGTGTCACTTTTTCGGTTTAGGTTTGAAAACCACCCGTATCCTGTTGAAAGAAGCAAAGTGAACTCACTCCTCCTGCTCCTTCTCTTCCAGTGTGCGCCTGTTCTCCATCAGGTCGCCGTAGAAATGCGACTGATCTCTTTTCTGCTGCTTCAAGTCGATGCCGGCGATGAAGCCTCGGCCGTACAGCTGCACGTGGTGCTTTTCTTTGTAACTGGGGGACAGATTGGGAACATCACGTCGATGAGACTGGTGCACGTACATAAAAGAAATATTAAAAAAAAAACACCTGGTTCAATTCAAGGGATGCATGTCGGTGTTTGCTCACATCGGGTTGTAGTCGACCGAGGTGTCTTCAGAGGCGTCCCACTCGAACACGAACTTCCTGTCGTTCAGGTGGCGAGTTCTCCGGCGCTTCTTGACCCCGCCGAGGTAACGCTCCTTTAAAGATTGATTCAAATGTTGGATTTTAATGCACAGGTTTATGTTGTTTAAGAAGGTCGACATTTTGATGTTTGCAATGCCTGAGTACCAAATGGTGAACGGCTATTCGGACGAAATAAATCACATTGTTGGCTTCATCTGTTTATGTAATGCTTTTATCATTCAGGCAGAGGTGACGCACTCTATTACACTTATTACGTTGTTTTTAAAAGATGGCGGGACATTTGCCACAACACTCATTTTATATTTGGTATCAGAATGTATGACCGGCGTGGGTGTGAGGGACTTTTCCTCAAGGTAAATTAATTTGTAAATACGATGACGAGCCAAGCTCGAACCTCTCTACGCAATGATGTGTGCAATTTCTCTCCGTGTATTTAACCGTGTGCCGTTGCAGCCGTTTACGGCATTCAATTTGCCACAATTTTTAAGTTTTACATCTTGTTCTCCTGTTGGGCTTTTTTTTTTTTACCATCAGCATTAACGCTCCCATTGGGAATGTTGATGTTAATATGTTTCTGGGAACATTGGGTCCCCTTAATTTTCTAACCCAAGACAAATTTCACACTGAGCTGAAAATTTAAAAACTAGGAGAAGCATATTTTTGGAAAAATCAGGGATCTACTTTAAAATATGAAGACATTTCTTCAGAAGTGATTTAAATTACAGGACCGAGGAGTTTGGAGGTCCGAATCAGACAGACTCAGTTTAATGCAAATCATTTCCTCTGCTCTCCTCACTTTCTCCTGAGACTCACCTTGATGGCGTGGAGTTCTTTGCTTTTATCTTTCTCCTCTCTGAGCTTCTGTCTTCCATCATCGTCTTGGTTCCCGTTGCTTTCTCGCTCCATTCGCTCTCTTCTCTCGCGTCGCTCCCGTTCCTGGGGGTCCTCTGTGAACACACAATCTCAGTTCCCACCATGTTGCTCCTATAAACTGCATGCAGATCAGTTTGAAATTGATTGATGCCCGATACGCACCCATCATTTTTCTGCCCATGTCCTGGAACATCCTTCTCTTCTTCCTCTCATCTTCCATCAGCTTCCTCTTTTCCTCCGTCTGTTGCTCCCGACGTTTCATAGCCTCAGCTTCTCGCTCCGCTTTAGAGAGGAATTTGGGCTGACAGGGGTAACATTTTAAATAAAAAAATAAATAATAAAGATAAATAATCTTGAGTTTAAAAAGGAAAAGACAAATGTGAACCTCAGCAAACTCACCTTTGCCTCTGCTTCCTCTTCTGCCTTCTTCTTGGCTAGCAGCTCTTCCAAAGATAAAGGTTGGACCTGAACAGAAGCAACAAATATTAAAAAAAAAAAACCAGGAAACGATGTAATGAAACGCCATGAAAGATTCAGCCGAACCAGATTTTTACCTTATTTTTCTTTTTCTTTTCATCTTCTTCCTCTTCTGTTTTAATATCCTTGTCTCGCTTTATTTTTTCCCTCGACTTGGGTGATAGACTTCTTCAAAAGGAAATTTAATTTAAACAGATGTAATCATTATTTCATTACAATGTACAATTCCAAAACATCTTGCATTAAACATTCTTATAATAAACTTGGTTCCTTATAGCAAATTAAACGACACTGTTGAGTAAAATACGGATACATTACAAAAATACAGATTGTTTTCCTTTTGTCTGAGGTAAGGCATCCATCTTTGTTTGGTTTGTTTTGCACTGCGGCATTAAAAGTGCCGTGTCGAATATAGCAAAGTCAGTTTCACAGTCATAATTATAAACTCGGATTGTTGTTTGAGAATCTTCACAGAGGGAAACATTGTTTTCGTTCCCCCCCAAAAGAAAGGCCATCAACATTGACCTGCCATGTGATCTTTCTCCACTCCATCATTCACATACCTGGACCTCTTCACGCGATCTTTATCCCGCCGATGGCCGTCTCGGTCCTTACGGCCTCTCTCTCTGTCCTTATCCCTGTCTCGCTCCTTCTCTCTGTCCTTGTCTTTCAAGCGTCGGTCTCTGTTATCATAATGCAAATCACATACAATGTTACAAAAAAATAAAATAAATGAGACAAATGTTCTGTGTGTAACTAGAAACTATAGCAAATACATCCTTAGTTACCTTTCTAATGACTTGGAGCGATTCCGTTCACGAGAGCGACGTTTGCGTATCGGTGATACTTTACGTTCTCGTGAGCGTTTCCTCTCCCGGTCTTTGCTTCCTGAGGGTTCAGCATCTTTCTTGTCTGCTGAGTCAGCGGCCATCTGCAAACACAATGTTGTCACGGGTCAAATGTAGTTACTTTACATTCACTCGCAGAATTGTGTTTCATGACTTTTGAGAGGACATAACGTAATGAACAGCCTGCAGTTATGCTCTTAAGGCACTGCAAGATAAACAATCAATTTGAATTTGCTTTATCAGTTTTTCCTCACAATGTAAATATAGCGATGCATAATTCATGATGGTAGTTTGTGCCTGTTCAAGTGAAAAGTGTAACGTTTTTTGTTGTAGTTTACTAAACACAAACTATAATGCTCTGTGTCTGCATGCAAAAATGCAACAAAGTTTTATGTTTCAACATTATTGAACTCGTAAGTTCATACAACAACAAAAGCTGAGCATATACATATAGAAAAGATTGGTTCTTATTTAATCTTATTTCCTCTTTTTGCCCAGAAACAGCAGGATGTTATGGGGAAATAAACCAGGTAGATAATTGAGAGGCAATCTAATTATGGAAGTCATAGTATTACAAGCAATGGTCACTAAACATCATTATTTCACATGAATTGCTTGAGTGCTGGGTTTGCATATTATTTACGTAATTCTATGATAAGAAAAGAAAGACACACTTGGTGACAATAAAGCTAAAGATAAAACATTTTAAGTTAAATATTTTCAAGCGCATATTTTCGATAACAGACCAAACACGAGCATTTTATATACATAAACAAACAAAATCACACGTAGTAATGAAGGTTTAGGACACATGTAAGTTAAGTCAGCTCTCTGCTTGAGTTTTACAACAATGTCACGTTAATTGTGCAGCAAGAACCTGAAGTAACGTGTATTATTCGTTTCACAGTAAAAGTTTGAGCCTTATTTTATTTTCAAACCAAAGTATACCGACATTATTTAGACTTAAAGTCCGATTCGGGACGTAAACAACGAGACAAGTTACTCTGCAGAATGAATGCAGATACTGCTCGTGTTAGCGAGCTAGGTCCTTACGTTAGCTAACAACTTAGCCAAACGGCTAAGTATCTGCTATAAACAGGCCAAACGTGCAGAACTGAAGCCTCGCTCGAGTCCAACGACTCCTTTTAATAAAACACAACAGGGGGAATTTGATTCTTTACAACATTTACAGCTTACCTTAATTACTTTGTCAAGAAAACACTTGCGATTGATGTACGCTTCAAGAAGACGCCATGTCGCTCGACACGAGCGAATGACCGCAAGTGTTTGTGGGAGTTGTAGTACTTAGCGTTCATTACGAAACACAGACAACGGCTGTGTTCACTACATTTCCCAGCAAAGGGGATGTGTTTTCGCAGGGCCCCAATTGTTTGGGTACATGGACAACTAAATGCCTGACCAGAAATACCGCGAGGCTGTCTGTGCATGACATCTATGGCACAAACTATGGGCACAAGGTGGCGACCGTGTTACATGTTAGCACGATACAGATTTATATATTAAATCTAGCAGAATTTTTTAGTACATGATAGCTAGATATTTTACAAATGAAAAAGATTAACCGTTAATTCACTTTTTTTCTTTAAAAAAAATGCTTGTTTGTTTGTAGAAAATGTAATAGAAAATGCATAAGTGGTATCAATCAATCATAACAACAACAAAAACAGAATAACAGGGACAACATTTATTAATTCAGAGGAAATTATTCATTACAAATAAAATTTTTGGAGGAGATAATCTATCTATCTATCTATCTATCTATCTGTCTGTCTGTCTGTCTGTCTGTCTGTCTGTCTGTCTGTCTGTCTGTCTGTCTGCCTGCCTGCCTGCCTGCCTGCCTGTCTGTCTGTCTGTCTGTCTGTCTGCCTGCCTGCCTGCCTGCCTGCCTGCCTGCCTGCCTGCCTGCCTGCCTGTCTGTCTGTCTGTCTGTCTGTCTGTCTGTCTGTCTGTCTGTCTGTCTGTCTGTCTGCCTGCCTGCCTGCCTGTCTGTCTGTCTGTCTGCCTGCCTGCCTGCCTGCCTGCCTGCCTGCCTGTCTGCCTGCCTGTCTGTCTGTCTGTCTGTCTGTCATATAACATCAATAAGAAGAGAAGAATGAATAACTCTACAGAAGAAGAACATTGTGAAATGCAATAAGAAAAGGAATAAATGGCCTATGAGTCTAGTGCTGCCATGATGTAAAGGGTCTGTCTCCTCAGTACCATTTAAAATCACTACCCTGCAGAAGATTTACATTCAAGAAGGGTTGTTAGTGCAGGGAACAGAGTATGTTTTTCCTGTAATCTAAACCATCCTCTGGAGTGTATGTGTGTACATGCTCCTGCAGACAGATAAAATAAATTTTAGATGCTGTCTTACCACAGTTTGGATTGGCCCGTTGCTGATTCATATTCCGGACCTGCCTTTTCATCCATGCAGAGATCAAGGGAGATTTATGGAGCCCTTCTGAAGGTGAAACAGTTTCAGTAGATCCAGATCAAAGTTGATGGTATGAAATCTCACACACACACACACACACACACACACACTCACACAAAGTGGGAAAGATACAGGGAAGAATAGACTGGTAAGACAGTAGAAGTTTAACGCTGCAGCATAAGTTGATATTGTCAACCCAAAATCCTGCTTTGTAGAGTCTTACAGATTTAAGTCAAGGAGGGTAAAAAGAGGAGATGTCACGCGTCATATCATCGGGGATCAGCACATGAGCAAAAGGCATAATTGCTGGCAAACTGTCATGAAATATTAAGGTGATTGTCTTTTTTCACTGAGGCGTCTGCAGGGAGGGAATCATAGTAACCTACAGGGTAATTATATTTCAGACAATTATCTCTTTTATGAAATGTAATTGTTTATAGTAAAATGTTCTTATATCAAATACAGTAAACCGGTGTTCAAATTTGCAGTAATTATTATTAGTGAAAAGTGTATAGTGGTAGGCCATATATTTTATATAGTAACTAACAGCATCATACTGTTACACAACTACGATATCCTACGACAGAAGATATTTACAGTATTGTACTATAAAGCACAATTACGATATCACAGTCAGGAACATATTTACAGTATCATATTTAAAAACACAGCTACTATACTATACGCCAAGTCATATTTACAATATCATACTATATAAAACACAGTTACAGTATCATAGTATAAAATACATTTACAGTATCATAGCAGAAAACACCTTTTAGGTATTGTAATCCAGAACATTACAGTATCATACTATAAAAACAGCAGTTATACTGGAAAGTACACTCACGTAAAGCTGTTTTACTATAAAACGTCATTAAGTAAGTAAATAAAAAGGCCAAAGTACAGAAACATTGTTTATTGATATACTGTAGACAATGAATCACTATATTCTTGTAGATTTGTATACTTATGCTTCATCACAACTAAAGAATAGTAATGAAAGTTTTGATTTACATCATTTTGCCAGCAGTTTTAAGAAAGATTTCGCTTATTGTACCGAAAATATCAAGATGCTGTTATTTCTATTACATCCCTCTTACATTTTCTCTCTCTGCCAAGTGCTGACACGCGTCACTCACACCAACACATTGTCTTGATTGCCTGGGTCCGGACCTTTGAATCCACAGAGTTTGAGTCAGCTGAGTTGACAGTTGTGTCTGAAATCAGGCATCTGACTTGATACCTTCATGCTTCCTCGTTACCATGACCCATCAGCGACGCCTTGTCTTGTACATCATGTCCATAGTTGACCTATAGCTGTCAATGCATAGAGTGAGTATTTAATACACCAGTTGAATCCCCAAAATATGATGATTAGCATTATTATGTCATAATTTTCCTTTTGCCTTATTTTTGGTGTTTCCAAATACAGAAAGGCAGGAAGACGAGGAGAGACATGGCATGAGAGCAACACACACAGGCACATTTACTTTCATATTTTTGAGCACGAAAGCCCATTCAACTACTTTCTTATTCATCTTTGAATTAATTAGGTTTGTTAATGCGCTTGAAGAGTTTTCTTTCTTCATTAAAAGCTGGGTGAAATGTCATACAAGGGAAGAAATAACAGATTATTATCTGTAAACTTACCCTGATGCACATTTTTTATAAATTTTTCACCTCTAAATTGTCAATGGCTCTATTTGTTTTGTTTGTGTCACGGCCAGTTAATGATTCCTCAGGTCAGGAAGCTGAGCTGTGTTTGAATACCTAATTCTGATCATTGATAAGAGTTCAAGTACGGCTGGCTTCATGTGAGCAAATAAATCAATATTAGAGGACTGACAAATCATGAGGTTTAGGGTCAATTCTTGTACCCAGAACACAAAAATTGACCTGATCCGATGTGAGGTTCCAAGGCAAATTTATAATTTGTGATTTTGGGCTATAAAAAATAAACTGAATTGAATTGAACACTCGATTTCAAGATATAACATTGAAACGAGCAAATATCTACCAGCTTTGAAGCCCTTAAAAAACAGACGTTTGCCGTCTTTTCAATATTGGGTGACAGATGTGACCGTGTTTAGCGTTTATCCAGATGTGCACATCACATCTCAAACTGCGCCCCTCTCCAACCATCCCAAGCAACTTGTGGGCCCCAGCCTTTGCTCCCTTCCCCCCACATCCCCCGATGCCAAGTGTGGTTGTCTAATTAAACTGCTAGCAGAGCCCTGACTCCTGACATGCCCTCAGGGTATGCCACCCGGGGCATGCGGGCATGAAGAGAGGGGAGGGGGTGAAGGTGAGCATTATGGGTAAATAAGGGGTTTCTGGGGGTGTTATAATATGGTGGTTGAGGGGAGGGGGGACAGGATGGTTATACCAGGGGAGTCTATTTACCTCTAGCAGGGACACGAGGGGTCTTATCATTGCAGCAGACCTGAGCTGTGTGTGTGTGTGTGTGTGTGTGTGTGTGTGTGTGTGTGTGTGTGTGTGTGCGTGTGTGTGTGTTGAACGTGGCTCACCTCGCCGCACTTGGGGAGCGAAAAAACTATGCGGAGCAGACGAGATAGACTGCTTAGTATACACAGCACACACTGACACACATTCATACACCAATTCACATGTACATCGTCACGCATGGATACACTTTGAATGAAATACAGCACTCACAGACACACACATGAGCAATAATCGGACAAAGAAACTCGCTTGAACGTATTCACAGCAGTGATGAACAGATTTAATTTCAAAGAACACACGTGAAGCCTCGTATTTGTGGAATATTTGATTATATTTTCTGGACATTATGCAGTGCATGCAAATGTTAATACAGCTTAACGTGGTTAATATCAATGCGAGTGAGTCCTCGGGGTCCAGGGCGATAGAAAGGCAGTGTTGTCTGCTGTCTGGTGATGTCTGTGTGCCTCAATGAGTCGCCCAAAGCACCCAGACGTACACAAGCTGGGAGCCGAGGCGCTGCCTGAGCACATCAGGACCGCTTCGGACCGAGATGTCGGACAGGGAGGGACGGATTGATGGAAAGAAACTTCACTTTGATAAGTCGGGGACCATCGGAGGAATTCTGCTTTTTGTGGCTTCAATAGTCTGGCCTTTTGTAAGAGCTCAGACACATGCAAACATGTTTTAGAGAAACAAATATAATGGTTATTGAAATATGCTTGGAATGGAAAAGCTAAATTGGACAATTAAATGAATAGTTTGACATTTTGGGGAATATTCTCATTTGTTTTCTTCCCAAGAGTTAGATGAGCAGCTCAATACCACTCTTGTTTCCGTCCAGCAGCTTAGCAGGTTAGCTTAGCTTAGCTTAGCGAGGCTCTGGCCAAAGGAAAACAAAATACCGGCATCTTTAAAGCTCATCAATTAACACATCGTGCTCACGGCGGATAGAAAGTCCGGCACATGATCCTCCGTAAAACCACAACATGACATGTTGACAGTTTCTACTTTCGAAAGGGATTAAACAAAGAAAACGTGGTAATTCTCTTCAGAAAGTCTCTACATCTTCCGCCTCAAATTAAAAACATTTTATCCGACTATGCCTTGAATAAAGAAAGTAGCACGGACTTCAAGCACTTTGTAGTTTGGCTTCCTTGAAGAAATTGTCAGCTAAATGAAATGTAATTAGGACAGAGGCATTCGATAGCTGTTTCCAATATTTATGCCAAGCTAAGCGGCTGCAACCTTACGTAAACCGTACAAACATGAGATTGGTATCGATCTTTTCATCTAACTCTCTGAAAGAAAGCAAAAAAACAACATCTTTCCCAAAATGTCAAGTGATCGCTTTAAACCTATGCGGACATACAGTAGGTTGGGAAATTATAATAATATGTGGAAAGCCATCACCGTGGCCTCGTCTGCTGGACTGAGCCACAGAGAGGCGGATGCCCATGGGACACTGGAGAATGTCACTCCTCACCCAGCTGAGCCTTTGACATACAACCCCATTTTCCATCCAGCGACAGGAGTTATGACACTGTCAGAGCAGCTGTGGCAAAGCTCGCTGTTATAGAGGCTGTGTGTGTGTGTGTGCGCGCGTGTGTGTGTTCGGCACGCTCGGGCATATAAGGGAATGTAACCTATATGTCAGTCTGCAGATAGCTCATCAGTAACCAAGCAGCATAGCTTTGCAAACCCCCCATCCTCTCATCAGCCCTCTGCTTCCTTCTCTGCCTCCGTGGTGCTGGAGATGTCTGATAGGTTGATTGTGCGAATGTGTGTGAGCTTGCGTCACGTGCGTGTTTTTATGTGTGTCTGCGCTGCCATGTCTGATAGATGATGTGCTTATGTGGTAATGAGCCACGCTGCACTGCAACCATTTTCTCTGACTCCCCGAGAGGGTTTCAGATGGCAGCACTCTTCCCTAAATCACCCTCCCTCGGGTCCCTGATCCCGATCCTCTGCAGCCTCACCATCTCGGCTGCAGGCAACTCAACGTCAAGAGGAGGAAGGGACAAATGTCAAGGCGGCACAGATCACTTGCTGCTGACCTGTTCACTAGTTTACATCAAATATGTCTGTTCTACATGTGTCTTTGTTGGCCCGATCTACCTTCAAGCATGGACGGATTTTACGAAATTCACCTGGACATGGAGGTTATTTTATAAATAAATCAGAAGTGCAGCCTCTCGTTTTTTTTGGGGGGACTACAAATTTATTTTGTATTCACACTCAAGTTAAAACAAGAGAAATTACACAGTATAAATACAAACAATGATACACTCATATAAAATAAACCAATATATCTCATCCCTAGAAAACTATGGGACAATGAAACGTAAAGAGGACATCTATTGAACTTGATTTAGGGAATAGTTTGAGATTTTGGGGAAATATAATACACTTTTAGTCTTTTTTCCAGTCTCACTCAAATAGAAAACAAATACTGTACGTGTTTTCCCCGAATTGCTGACCTACTTCCTTATCTAGTGAGCCATGGCAGTGTGGGTCAAATGCCAGAGAGGAGCTTAAAGGGAACAGTTTAACATTTTGGTAACTACACCAATAGAGAGGCCAAGTTACGCCCCTTTTGTGGACCACCATGGGACCTTATTTTGGAAATAATATGTACAGTGAGAGACAAATAATGCTTTGGTCCCCTTTTGAATTGTGTTCTTTTGCTTCCATGCTGATAAAAAAGTATTATTATTATAATTTCCTCCAAAATAAGGTCCCATGGCGGACACCAGAAAGGGGCGGGACTTCACCTGTATTCACTTTCTTGCTGAGAGTTAGATAAGAAGATCAATACAACTCTGTAAGGTTATTATAGGCTACAGCAGTTGTTTATCTTTGCTTAGCATGGAGACTGGAAACGGGGAAATAGCCAGCACAGATATATATATATATATATATATATATATATATATATATATATATATATATATATATATATCTAAACAGCTGCTTTAGCTTCTGTATTTACCAAATGTTGAATTATCTCTTTAAACATAGTCTCCAGCCCTAAATAGCAAAAACCATCCAAAAAGGTGCAGCCTTTGTCTAAGGACCATGGCAATGCACGAGTTCCACATATATGGCCGTGCAGTATAATCATGCCTTGGAGCAACATGCCATGGATGGCAGGCTCAATACGCCTTTGTCAGAAACTAATCTGATTTACAGTGACATGTAATGTACGGGCCCATTTTTGATAAATGTGTGCATGTATCTGTGTGGGAGCCTTGGAGAACCTGCAGATGAAGATAAGAGAGGAGTTTCGTAGAGACAGACTGTCTGTCTACGAAGCCCCGTTGGTTTATCCAAAAGACGATCAAACCCCCTAGTCCACTTACAGCTGCAGAAAATCAATGTTGGAGCAGACAAGAGACCACATTTATCTGAGACTGGTGATGCAGAGTATTTTCTCACAATGTCTCCTGTCGTTAAAAAAAAGGTAAAGGATAAGGAGGCCACGAGTCACTGCTGTATCCTGTGCGATAGTTCAGGAATGGCAAACATTCACTCCATCCGTGTCGTATCATCAGTGTGACCGCAGGACGCAGTCACGGTGATCCTGATAAGAGCCAATATCAGTCAAGGGAAAGACTAAGAAAATACAGTAACGGAGGTCAGGGTGGATGGCTGCTTACATAAGATAAATAAAAAGGAAACAGGAGGAGAAATGGCAAAGACATTAGGAGTGGACAGAAAAGACAATGCTCAGGTTTCAATATTCTTGTTATATTTTGTTCAAATTAATAATAGGAACAGTTTAACAAACGTATCACCATGTAGAGATTATTTGTAGCTACTAAATATTCCTTAGCTAGCTAAGTGCAACAAAATGTTGTAAATCACACGGCAACCGTTAGCTGCTCGGCTAACGGTTCTTGTACTGGTTTAAATTGACAAATAAAAGAGGTTGAATGGTTGATAATTTCATGACACATGTTTTTTAATGATGAGAATAAACTGGGAATGCTTTAAATTAGATATTATATAATGACTAAACATTATGCCACAATAACGTTAGCTTTATCTGACTTCCCTCTCACTGTATACTGAAGATTAACCCCCAAGCAAACATTTTTCTACATATATTTGATTAAAGCAAATACCTACAGATTGGTAGCTACGTTTATGCAATATAGTTTTATGTAATTTGTCTTCCAAAAATTTTGTTTTTGGAGGTTATAGCTTGTGATGCTTGTCATGCATTATTTTTGCCATTTTAAGTCTAAATCTCTTAAGCTACACCATACATTTACTTTATAACTACATATTTATATTTATAGGGAATGACTTTACAGACACATTTTGTTAAAGATTGTACAAACCAAGTATGTACAGCATGGTACTCCAACAACCAATTCCTGTTTCTTCCAGCAAAACAAGACAAAGTGGCATGTATTCAAAATATATCATGTATACGAAAAATGATAAATGCTGTGGCATTAGACGTGTGTGTGTGTGTGTGTGTGTGTGTGTGTGTGTGTGTGTGTGTGTGTGTGTGTGTGTGTGTGTGTGTGTGTGTGTGTGTGTGTGTGTGTGTGTGTGTGTGTGTGTGTGTGTGTGTGTGTCTGTATGTTGGGGGAAGGGGATCCCTTAAGGCTACGTTCATGCTTGAGTGGTATAACATCCACAGTAGGGATGCACCGATACCGATATCGGGTATCGGGTCGATACTGCGTTAAAATACTCGTACTCGTATTCGTTTTCAATTGCCGATACCAAGAACCGATACCACTCAACAGTATTTCACTACAACAAACTGGTCGCGCTTTGTGGAGAAGCAACCCGTGGCTCCACAGCCTCTTTCGGCTCTTTCGTCGCTCTCTTGCGGCAAGGTGTGTAGAGTTATGGTGCGTTCACACCGAACGCGACGCAAATTTTTCGCGGGACCAGATTACATGTAAAGTCTATGCACAGACATGTATGGTTGCGACAGACGCAAATTTACGCCGGGCGGCACCTTAGACGCTTTGAGTTGAAATGTTCCATATTTAATACATCTATAATTGAAAAGCTCTGCGCGTCATCACTGCCGTCCTGCCGGTTTGAATCAAACTGCTGGCAGCGGCCT
This sequence comes from Cottus gobio, assembly GCA_023566465.1. Lineage (NCBI taxonomy): Eukaryota > Metazoa > Chordata > Actinopteri > Perciformes > Cottidae > Cottus > Cottus gobio. The sequence goes on along the minus strand of CM042215.1, from coordinate 5,360,812 downwards.
CATTCAGACGCTGTTGTGCGGCTACGGATGATATTATGAACCCGGACACGGGGCGTTTTATGGTCCGACATTAGAGGGACTTCCACAAGAAGTTTAAAGCTTGGGATAGCCTTCTGTTCATTTTGTACTATAGACTTGACATAATCTGCAGAGGATAAAATAAAATCTGCCTCCAAATTAATTGCACTTTCATGGAGACCAAATCTAAGAAGTATCGGTATCGGCACTCGGTATCGGCAAGTACACAAATAAAAATACTTGTACTCGTATCGGTTTGTAAAAAGTGGTATCGCTGCATCCCTAATCCACAGGCTTGTTTTGACACCATACTGTAGCTGCCGTCATCGTCTAATTGTAGGCCGCAGTCAGGGACGAACAAAAAAAGTTTGATGTTTAGAAATCTGTAAGAATAAAGACCTGACTGTACTTCATTTTAAAACTGAACTAAAACTGATGCCATTTGTATTATTTTTGAAGAGTTACAGTTAATAACCTTGAGGAATAACACTGTAGACAGCATCAGCTGAATAATGTGTTCTCTTTATCATGGATTTATTGGTGTGACCACCGTGCCTTTGACCTGAACAAGTATATGTTATCATTCTTTCTTAAGACAAAATAGACAATCTGCTGCAGATAATTTGATACAAATACCCAAATAATCTATTGCTCTATTTTGATATAGCTAATTGAACTCATATGCATACCAAGTACTGTTTGTTCACCGTTAATAAAAATACAGAAATCAAATAACTGACTGGCCAAGGGCACAGACAAATGTATCCTCCCAATTGTTTGTTAAATATCTACGGCCTATTGATAGAAATGGTAACACTGACCTGTAAATTAACTGTATTTGTATGTAATTTACCCTCCTAAAAATGTTCATTTTGGAGGTTATGGCTGTAACTAAAGAATTTAGCTAAGACAAGTTCAAAAGGTGAAACACCGTGTGCTTTTCTTCATGAACAGTGATCAGTCCATCCATTAAAGGTCTACAGTCCATCCATTAAAGTTCTACAGTCCATCCATAGGTCTACAGTCATCCATTAAAGTTCTACAGTCATCCATAAAAGGTCCATCCATAAAGGGTTTAACACAGAAAATAAACACTTGTAAATGCACTTCAGACATATTTATTTAAATAAAGACGTAAAGAAAGTAGCGTATAACAATAACAAATACAGAATTCAGTCAATAATTTAAAGCCATAATAGGCCACTTGACGCAAACATTTTGTTTCGCTTCAGTAACATTCTTTTTAGGGACTTCTAAATAAACAGTTTTCAGTAGGAAGGAAATGTACAACAAAACAAGCCCGCCGGTCAAAAGACGCGCGAGTAAAAGTGAAATGCCGGCTGTACATTTGAGCCAAACGGAGCTCGTTTGAAAATAACGACTGAAGCGGAGCTACGGAGACACGTTTTAGACGGCATGCTGCTTCCAACAACCCCCTCATGGCCGCCGCCAGCGAGGGGTCTTTAAAACCACGTGGAGGCCCTGAAAATGTCCAGCCGTCACCTGCAGTGGCTTCTGTCTAATGCTACAAATAAAAAGGTGAGGCACCCTCTCGGAGAGCCATCCCTCCCTCGCTCTCTCTCCATCTCTGTGAGGAACCCCCCCCCCCCCCCCCCTCCCACCCCCACCCCTGCTAACTCGGTTGCCAGGCAACACGTGAAATTTCGGTGTTCTGTACATCCAGAGAACTCCGGGCTTCTCGGTGCAGACCTACAAATCATCAAGTCCTCCATTAGCTGAGCTGTCAACAGCCGCTAATGCCAGAAGACTCAAGTGAATACAACGTCAGCAAACAAACACCGAAGACAAGCTACAAGCAAGTAAAAATACCCCCCCCCCCCTCCAACCACCCAAAAAAATAAAGTTATTTCATAAATGGAGAAAGTCAAGATGCTTTTCAGGAAAGATGGAAAAAAATAATAATAATTATGGCATTAATTGGAAGGGGGGTCTTTCTCCAGACAGGACCAGCCTGTTTGTGTCACTCAACAGGGACATTTAGGGTTAATGCAGCCATCCAGGCTGGAGATGTCAGCAGGTGCATCTTGGGTAACCGTTAACAATATTCAGCTTAACCCAGCAACTGGAGCTTGTTTGATGGCCCACGTAAGTGAGTGCTGCAGGAATGAGTCTTAAAACATCAAACATGTCGCACTTCTGGGTCCCTCATCTTGAAATCAATGTTTTTTTGGAAGCTCAGTGGAGTGGAGACCATTTGTGAAGATCAGCTTGCTGAACAAAACTTGGTGTAAGTCTCATAAGCTTTTGTTTGCCACAGAGCTTATTTTCTGCAACAATCCCCTCCCCCCCAAAAAACTAATTTGTGACTCTAACTTCTAGGTTGGCCCTACAAAAACACATCTATTACGCATTTACAGTCCAAATTTGAGGACTTTTTTTATACATCCATCAGGCACAGGATCAATACAAAAGATTTCTAAGACTCCTTTTGGTACAAAAAACGTTTTGTGGGGCTAAAAAGGGAATCTTTTATGGTTTAGACCAGGGAGAAAAATAAATACTGGCAGCTTTTAAAGTACCAGGGAACAGTCATTAATGTACCATCCCTTAAAAAAAACGAACCCTTATAATTAAAACCATTGAACAAATAAGACCGCCGAGGTGACGGGAAATGAATAGGGGAGCTGAGGAAAAACATGCTTAGATGGTCTTTACATGGCCCGGGATGTTGCGTTTGCTTTGTCGCAGCATGTCCACCCCTGGACTGCTTTGCTGAGTCACACTGCGCTCCTTCAGATGGGCTCCCACTTTGTACCCCCGACTGCCTTTGCAAATGAACACTCTGCTTTGCCAAATCCCTCCCTTCTCTGCCCCCTTTTTTTCTGCACTGTCAGCTTTAATTTCTAAACGAAATACGGCGAGGGGTCGAGGGTGTGGGGAAGGGACGGGGTAATTTCTTCAAGGACCGCTGTTTTAAATTCCCCCTGCCGCATTTCTGTAGAAACCACTTCCTATAACTGTCAGATTTTACTTTTCATCTCGTCATTCAGCCCGTGGTGACCTTAAAGAGACGTTCGGAAAAAGAGATGGATGGGAAAGGGCAGCGCTACCGGAATTTCAAATGACTCCCATCAGGGTAATGCAGTGTTTACAACCACTTGGATAAGAGGAGGCGCTGATCTAATTTAAGCCCTCGCACAACCTTCCTGTGAGGAATCCAACAGGTCCTGCAGGGCCTGCTATGCTCTCTTTGCACAATTGTATTTAATAGATCAGAAATACGTTCAACAAACACGTTTCCGCTCTTGTCTCTGCACTGTGTGCTGGTGATATGTCATGATGGAAAGTCCAGTGTCAGAGTTGAATATAGAGAGTGTAGCCAACTCTTTTTTTTTGTTTTTTGAAATGGTTGTAGGGGAGGATGCTGCAAAGGAGAGAGATGCCCTGTAGAAGTCGTTGCTCTCTTTCCCTTGCATATCCTTGGGCCCCTTGCTGAACCACCTGCTTGTCCTTGCTCCCTCCCTCCCCCCCTCCCTCCCCCAGCAGCATGATCTCAGCAGTATTCACATGACGGAGCAGCTCTTGGACTTGTCCTTGCTGAAGGTGGAGGAGAGCAGATCTGTCTTGCTGGGCAGGTGCAGGAGCCTCTTGGAGAGCCGGCGGACGGGGCTGGGCTTATTGGCGGGCTTGAGCTTGTTCATGCAGGCCAGAGCCGCGGTGCGGAAAACACTGTGGATGCTCTTCTCTGACGTGAAGGCCGAGCACTCCAGGTACGCCTCTGCTCCGAGCTGCTTGGCCAAGGACGAACCCTGCAGCGTGGAGGAAGCATACAGGTTGAGCCGCCCGGTCGAGAAAGAACGAGGAAGAACCAGTCACGCAACCAACCTGTTCGTGGGAGACGGGACTCTGCTTCTGGTTGGACAGCTCCATGCGAGTGCATACGTCCGTGCGCAGGTCGGTCTTGCAGCCTATTAGCAGGATCCGTGTGCTGGGACAGAAGTCCTGGATCTCTGCTTTCCACTGCAGAGGAGAAGAGAGAGAGAGAGTCAGCGACAGAAGTGAAGATGAAGCTGGAAGACTGTGGCGTCCGGGCGTGATGTAACGGGAATACCTTCTTCAGCGCGCCATCGATCGCGTCCGGTCGGCTGATGTCGAAGCACAAGAGCACCGCGTCCGAGTCGCTGTAGCAGAGGGGCCGGACGTTGTCGTAGTACGGAGAACCTGCAGAGACAAAGCCGGGACGCACTCAGGAATGTCTCGACGCGGCGGTTTGGACACAACGTTGTTGTCAAATGAAGTTTTTCATTTGTCAGCGAGCACACAGAAACTTTGTTTCTCTTTCTATGGTCTGAATCCAGTTGACACTATTATAATGTTCCATCACAATCATCCTCCACACAAGCACAAACACAAACAGTCACGCACGCCCCTGCCAAACTGATAAGAGAGCAACTCATTCCACAAAGCCGGATGGACGGACGCCTTCCCACTGACCGGAATCTTTCCAATAAAGTAAACTAGCTTGCTGAGTCATAGTCGTTGCAACTCTGCCCATGTCCCATATTTCCATTATTGGTCAATTGCAAACTTTATTTGCAAAACTTTTTGTCTGAGTAAGAAAATAAACAAAAAAACAACCTACCAGATGTCCTCTGAAACTAAATCATCACACTGTCGGATAAATGTTTGAATACTTTTTGTTTGGCTTTAGTATCAGATAAAGCGCCAAAATGCAGACACCATGTCTAAGGACATTTTAATCCATGTTTGTTAGATAATAAACATTGATATACAAACAATTAGGTCATTGAAATGTAGTGACTTGAATACGACACAGCAGCCGATTAAAATGTGTTATTATACTAGTATTGTATTATTATAATAACTGACAATAACCGTGTTCTGTGTTTCATCTAAATTCTCTTTCGATGTAATAGTTGTACACATAAAAACAAGGAAAATGACTTCTTTGTAAAAAACTGAAAAGTTAGGGTGCATTTCTCAGATATCATGCTCAGATATGATTGATTGGCCAATTCCTTGATTAATTAGACATGACTTTAATAGCACTGACACTAATAAACTAAACCTAAAATGATATCAGACACTATCCGTCGCCTCACTCGGACAGTCTATCCTGATTATTGTCTCATAAATATGTCACCTTAGTTGTGAGAATGTGATTTTTTGTGTGCAGGAAACGTATTTTCCTTGTATTTCCATAAACAGCTCGGCTATATGTAGACCTACCTTTTCCTTTAATTCTCAGGGAGGCCTCCGTGCTAAAAACAGACTGACAGGATGTCCGCTCTCTATTGTTTTCCCTCTGCCACCTAATCACTCCCCACACAACAACACTAAGATTTAATTTCCTACTCCGGTCCTGAGGGGCCAAATGTGCACCAGGAGCTTCCCTTGCAAATAAAAAGAGGATATAATTATACCAGGAATAGATACTTCTAATAAGCTTCCTCCGAAACCAACCAACAATCAGGTTGTCTCGAGGAATTCTCTCCTGAGGCGTTAATGTAAATGATTTTACAACAATATTTAACAACCAAAAGGCCCTCTGTCAGAATATTTGACTTAAATCTGTTATCTAGGACATCTTATACAACTACAATCTATCAATAACGTCTTTCTTTTTTTCTCTCCTTTTTTTGAGAAGGAATCAAAGCAGCCGTCACATAACTACCCAGGGTGATGTAAGGTTTGAGAAAGAGGAGGCAGAGAGAAAACACACACACACACACACACACACACACCTTTCAGTTTAAGCAAACATTAGCTGATGCAGAGAAACGGCCCCCTCTGCTCTCAAAGAAAGAAAGCAAATGGATTTTACACCAAAAGACCAGCCAGGAGATGAGGCTGCGTATCCTGGTAAAAGGTGCAACACGAGGTGAACTTCTCACATATTGTATGTGAAAGGCTGTATTTTATGAGAAAACATCACCTGGAGCAATGTTATGAGAGCTGACAGGAAGAGGAAACTAATTGACAATGTTTTGCCAAATATTCTCTGGTTTCAGCTTCTAAATTAGGATTTGCTGCTTTTCTTCATCTTAAGAGATGGTAAACGGAATATATTTTTGGTAAACTGAATATATTGTGGTTTTAGACTGTTAAAAGAGATGTAAAAAATGGCAACTTAGTTTTTTTGGAAACTGAGATTTAAAAAAAGAAAAGAAAATGTAAATGAATCACTGATAAAACAATGTTTTGCAGCCGTAAATGTTATAAATATAGATAATACAAATGGAGAATGGAAAGAAACATACATAAAGAGTCTTATGCAATGTTTTCTCCAGAAAAAGGGCGACTGTCCACAAAGTTGTTGCTCCGTGGGAGACGAACACACAGACCTACATTAGTTCAGAGCCGGTTTCACTTACGTAAGACCTTTTTTTAGGCGGCACACACCATAAGGCAGTGAGGAGGTCATGCATAGCTCTCGCCCTCTCTCACTTGTGCCTTCTGTTCACAGTGGCACGCACACACACACACACACACACACACACACACACTTCCACCCCCTGCATGGACGAGGCATTCCCCTCTCCACTGTGAAACAACCCCTCTGCAGGCCAACTGGCACGGCTCAACTTCCTCGGAGCACAAAGCCAACAGTGTTATGAAATGAATCTATTCTGGAGAGGATTTATTATTGATACCATTTACATAATGTTTCTATACGTTTTAGGTTATTACGCCAGTAGGCCGATTATGGTTGCACTACATTAGGCATTAGGGCTGTAGCCAAGATAGTAGCAGATAGAAGATTGTTTTTCCTGATTCATTGATTCATCTTTTTGTCTATAACATTTGAGAACATTGTGGAAAAATGCAGATTATTATGTTAAACTCCTTTAATATCTAATGAGAATCCGAAACGCAAAGATATTTGTATTTCGTTTACAAACACAGAGAAAAGCAGCAAATTAAAAAAAGCAAAATCAAGATTTTTAGGGTATTTTTACTTGAAAAATGACTTTATATGAATGATAGTTGCTGTTATACTTTTTGTCAATGGATAACGTTCACGTAAGGCCTCTGACCTCTCTGTGGAAGAAGTCAAATTATGAAATATATTATATCCACGAAAGATGATTTGATAAGACTCTACATACTTTATAAACAGAGGTTAAAACTAAAGTAGTAGTTTCCATCATACATACAAACTGGAGCATCAACGAATGGCTGATTAATCAATTAGTTGATAGACAGAAAACTAATCAGCCAAACAACCAAATATCGTTTAAATTATACTTTTCAAGCAGAAATGCCAAGAATTAGATGATTCCAGCGCCGTAAATGTGAGGATTTTAAGCTTTTTTTATTTATTTATTTTTATTTGATTGATTTTTCGTTGTTAACTGATACATTTGGTTTTGGTCAAACAAAAAGAAACATCTGAAGACGTCTGCTTGACAGACATTTTTCAAAATCTTCCGATATATTACAGATTATTAACATGATATAGACCGATCAATCTAGAAAACAATCTGCAGAATAAACAATGAAAATAACTGCAGCCCTAAAACACAGTTCACACATTAGTGTCACTCCTCTCGGCCTTGAATCAGAAATGTTTGTGTGACAGTTTAGGCGGCTGTTGTGAAAACGCATTGTGAGTCATGTCAGTAGCTTAATTGCAGTGGCATATTGACCTTTAATATACAGATAAATTATGTAAATACGATCAATAAGAGAAGCTCCACCCACTCCAGTGAAGATGCATCAATGATAATAAACTACAATAAAGCTGTCCAGTTTAAATGAGACTGAAGTGAAAAATGAAAGGCTTGGCGGCCTTTACTATTTGGTTGTATTTCATCTTTGTTTGTGATTTTTAGGGTGTTTGTTTTCATGCTGAACTGTGGACTCTGGGTCCCGCTCGCCCAGACCGCCTGGCTGCTCAGGCCTGTTGTTGATTGCCGGCACCGATGCAGCAAACAAGATCTCCAGACAGATTTCACACGAGTGAAAAGCTGCTTAACCGCATCGAAACAGGCCGGGCAGATAGTGAGGTCTGGGTTGACGGCGTTGGTGAGACGGAGCCTTGTTGACGGTCGTTACCCGACTCCAGGACGACTGCGTTGTTGTTGCTGCTGGGAGGGTAAACAAGTTCCCCAAACCAGGACGAGAACACGGCCCTGAAACCGGACTTCTGTACCCGCCGCTCAATGATTGGCATGGGAGTCAAAGGAAGGGGGGGAGGGGGGGGAGGGGGTCACAGTCTCTCTGGTAATGATAATAATAAAATAAGATCTGAGCATAATCCTCACCTGATGTGTCCCAAAGGCTGAGCTCCACACGCTGGTCCTCCAGCTCCAGGCAGGCGGTGTAGTTCTCAAACACAGTGGGGACGTAAGTCTAGAAATGGGCAATGAAGACAGAGGTTTTTAAAATCACAAATTCATTCATGGTAATATCTGAAACTTATTCATCATTTAGAGTTTAAAAAAAAAAATGGCAAAAACAAGAGCAGATGTCCGTCTCAGTTAAATGCTTTTAAAATGTTAAGACGATGTTAATTCTTTTCTGAAATGACTAAAGCAGTCAACTACAAAGATGTGCTGCTCCTTTTTAATAAATTCATAAATCCAGCGGTGCTCAAACATATTGACCTACAATATATGAAAGATCTTACAGAAGCCTATGAATCCCAATCTGAGAGGATTTTAATGTAACCCAGTCTGAGTTGCCAAACCTATGGAAAATATAGCCCGTTGTGAAATATCCTTTACTACAAGTCAATATATAATACTATACACTGCATGGCACCACCATGGGAGTTTGAGAAATTAGATAACAGAGGATAGAGGGTAAGATAAGCCGTTATTGATCCACAGAGGGGGGTTTGGCTGTTACAGCAGCACAGGGACAGACATAAGTACAAAATAAATAGAGAATGTAAAAAAAATAAACAGGAAGAGGTATACAATACTAAAATTAGAATAGAAATGTTAAATCGATTTTTTAAAAAGAGGCAAATACAAAAACACGAGGTAAAGTGAGAGTGTTTTGCATGAGAATAAAAACTAATAATAATAACTGATAATAATAATAATAAAAAAAGAATAGGCCTTCAAAGAATAAGATCACTATATATTCAAACAAGTGGCGTGCTCTCTAACACAATTAGAAACACAAAGAGAAAGAAAACTCCTTTTCCCTTGTGGAAGTGATAAAGTAACATTAATTCTTCCTCGTGGGGGATATGATCGCACAATCATGACCTGTAATTGATGTTCAGCTCCCCACAAGCATAGTCCGCATTCAACAGATCCCCGTTATTAAATGATGTGTCGTACCTCTGGATAGCAGTCCTTGGCCAGAACCTGTAACATCGCTGTTTTACCGCATTGGACGTCCCCGACCAGCACGAGTTTACAGCGCGCGACACACGGCTGCGCGAGTCTTCTTTCCTTCATGATGCGGGTGGATGCGAACCGGCCGACCGTGACGAAAAGAAGCGAGACTGGGAATAATGTCGGTAAAGTTTAGGGTAAATCCTCTCGGCTGCTGCTCTTCTTGCTCGGGCAGTGGAGTGAGGCAGAGCGGCAGTCAATGAGGGAATCACTGCGGAACTTTATATTGTCGCGCCAACCAATGAGCGCAGCGCTGCGCGCGAGCCTGGGGAGGCGGAGGGCAGCGCACGAGGTCTCGGCTCGTCATCTGGCGGTAATGGTGGACGGTCCCCTGAACGCACCACCTAAACCTACTAGTAGTAGTGGAGTAGCTGTAGAAGTATCCTTAAGTAGCAATACCACACAGGAGAAATACTTAAGTAAAAGTCCTGCAATTCAAAATCATAAAATAAAATCATAATAATAATTTCAAAATCATAAAATAAATCTAAATTAAAATCTAAATTAGCCTAAATTAGTAAATGTAGCCTTCTTATTATGTAGAATGGATCATTTGAGAACCAAATATCATTATTAATAATCAATGAATGTGTTCATTACTTTAATGACACAGCTAAATCCGGAGCTAATTTAAATACTTCATAATCTATAATGATATATCTTGTTGTATTGGCTGATACTATTTTGTATTAATAATCTGAATCTGTGACTAAATATATCCTATTATAAAGGATTAAAGATAAAAGAAAGTTAAATGTTTCCTTCTGATGTAGTGGAGTAGAAGTATACAGTAACCTACATTGAATTACTCAAGTAAAGTACTTTTCAAATTCCACTTAAGTACAGGTACTTGAGTAAAACAACTGTCTAACAATACTCAGATCATTTTAAGTAAACTATATATAGCTGCTTTAGTTTAAAAAGACTTAATAACAAATAAAAAACGGTTTCTTAAGTAAAGGGTAAGAAGTAATTGTCTCAAAATGAAGTCCCACTTACAGTACAAGTCAAGTCAAGATGGTATTTAAGTACTGTACTTGAGTAAATGTGCTTAGTTATAGTCTAGATGAAACCCACAACATGGTGAATATGTGCTGGAATGTAACTAAGTACATTTACTCAAGTTAGAGGGGATTTTGTGTCCTCTCATGTCCTCTATGTGGAAAACCTCATGAGTCTCTTATAGACCCAACATAGTTTTGTTCACAGCTGCAACACAAACACTTCATTAATTTAAATCTAAATCTAAAAGTTATTAGCATTGTTGTTTTCCTCTTTTGTGAGTATTCTATGGCAGATGTGTGCATATAGTACAGTCACAGGGAAGAAGTCAGAAGTCATCAGAACGTAACTCGCTTGTTATCTGGTTTGTATCTTCTTCAGATTAACAAATATCCTTCTGAGTTTTCTGACCTCGACATCTTTTAGTATCTCAGTTCAAAGGCCAGAGTGCATGTGACATGTCTTCTTTGGGGGGGTTAAAAATGAAAAGGCTGCAAAAAGGATTGTGGGAGGATGTTACGCAGAAATCCAGCTCATGAGAATTTGCTTTAAAGGCCGTCTAAACATCCCACTGAGGACCGTTTTGATGTGTTTACTGTATTTCCTTCGGACCAACGGTGAGATACACAGCCATGTGCGGACGCATGCAATTAATTTCACATGTAACATATGAGTGGCTGCATGCGTCCGATGACAGATGGCTCCATCAATCTGAAGTATAACAGAGAATTTGAGAGTGTCAGCCATTTGGAGAGGAAGTGGAGCGTGGTGTGCAGAAGATAAATGGAAAACGAGTGTGGCGGAGGGCTCTTTGATGCCATTAATGTACAGCGGGAAACTCTGGATGAGGACATGAATTGCACCTGCCGCCTGGTGCAGAGAGAAACAAGGTAAACCATGTCCCTCTATGTCGCGCTTCAGTGAGATTTCAATCTTCACATGCATGTGCAGCACACACTAATAACATGCAAACGCCGATTGGCACTTAATGCTTCACCTCTTCATGCTCCATTTCTCCCTCTCAGTGGGTCTAATATCTCCATGTGTGAGTTACAAACTGTAAACGGTCTTCAATGTGTCTGCTTACCTTCATCAGGTTGAATGGAGGATTTCTTGTTTGAAACTTAGATATTGAATTGTTTGCAGGAGAAACCCCCCTTTGGACTTTGCACATTATTTGCACAGGGGTAGACGAGAGGGAGTGAGTTTAAAGTTCCAACAGCTGTTGGATGGATACACATGCAACTCTGTACAGATAGTCATGGTCCCGAGTGGATGTATCATATATGGACTTTGATGATCATATACATGACGTTGACATTTGTGGACGGATTGCTATGAAATTGGGTACAGACATTAATGTCCCCCAGAGAAAAATATGTATTGGTTTATGGCTATATACAAGCAAAGCTAATGACCTTCCCATGAGCCTCGGCTTCATTTTGTGTTGACGGCTAATTAGAAAACGCCGCTAAACTAAGATTTGTTGTGGACTTCTTATATCACGGAGGGATTTAACAAGCCAGTTACACGTTAATTAGTGAGTTTAAGATGTGCCTGCTCAGCAGGTTTCAGATCGTTGGAGTGAGACATGCTAGCTGGTTCCTCCCCTTCCTGTCTTGTTGTTAAATTAAGCTAGGGTTTAGCAACATGATCCCTGCAGACCGAGGTTGAGAGGATTTCTACTGACCTATGGATCCCCAATGGATTCTCGATGAGAGACGACAAAACTCTGAGATGGTGGCACACTTTGGTAATCTGAAAATGCAGTGACTTTTGTATCATCCTCAAACTCCTCCTGTACAGCAAACACGGTGACCTATGGGGCCGGCCTACATGCTCCATGGACACCTGATGACTGTCTGACCTACTTTCATCAAAGACACTGCTGAAAGTTACATTTTCACCCCATGTTTCACCTTACCTAACTGACATTTAGTGTGTGTGTGCGCGCGTGTGTGTTACTCATGTTGTGAGGACATAAATATGGGGACTTGACTTTCTTCTGGGGATGAAATGCAAGTCCCCTTAATGTCAATTATTCAATTTTAGAGGTAGAAGATAAGGGTACAAGGTTAGGTTTTATGGTTAGCGTTAGCGTGAGTCTCTGGAATGCTAGTCAAAACAATGTGCTCTACAGAAACCAGACTGTGTGTGTGTGTGTGTGTGTGTGTGTGTTTGTGTGTCTCAGTGGATGTTTGTGAGCAGTATCTGTTATACCAGGAAAGCTCAACCGTCCTTTAAGTTTGGAGCTACTGCACGCCATGTGCATTAATTTGCACCAAAATTGCAAACAGCGGTATTGTGGCTTTCGAGAGTCAGTGTTAATCCCAAATCCATTTCAGATAATTGCAAAGAAAGGACTAACCACATCGCCTTTGGCTTGCAGCGAAATCATTTGCATAATTCAAGAAAGACGTGGTTGAGAGCTTTTTCATTATGTAAATCAGGGTATGATTAAAGAGCATTTCCATAAACACAAGTGCAATCATCAAGTGGAAATGTATTGGCAAGCTTGTCTATTAATTGCTCTTGAACATGGCCCAGTTCAGTGATGCTGCAGAGGGGAAAGTAGTTTGTTATCCATGAGAACACAAGTATTTCACATACTGGAGTATATTATGCTAACAGTTGGGTAATTGGAAAGAAAGTAGTCATTGGCAGCATCTATCTGTCTGATAATACTGAAATAACTAAATTGATTAACTAGAGTGCATAAGACTGGAGATTGTTCGTCTGTTGTGCACTAAACATATTTGGTTTTCTAACGTTATTATATTTTTTTGTTTCTTAAAAGCTAAGATTTCCTATGCTGCAAGTTAAGATGCAAAAATAGATGCTAGAAAAAGGTTTATATGCAAAATGTCTTGTCAAATTTCCATTTGTGGGAAATAAAGAAAAAAGTACAAAGGCGTGCAAGGAAATTATACAGAGAGACTTTAGTGACAACAATGGACAAGATAGAAGATGAGACAGAATGAATACAATTATAGAACAACTCACATTTCATGTACAGACTCGGTACAAAGGGCGACTGGTATTTTACATCAGAAGTACAATAACTGACAAGAGCTCTTATCGCGGCTCAGCCCTCAACCTGCAGTGTGAACAGCGCCACTTCAGTCAGATGGAGTTTGATACTCATGGAGTTTGGTTGGAAATACAACAGTAGAAAAGACACATCATTATTAAGCAATGAGTGTTGCTACTAGACTGTAGGACTAGTGGGTAGGACAAAAAGGTGCACCACAACTGGCCTTTTTTGTCTTGAACGCCAAAGTGCCCTTTTCAAATGTCAGAGCAAAGGGTGTCATTGTGCATTACATACAAGTGTTTCTGAATGAAAAGGGAATGGCATACATTTTGATAAAGTTAGCCACACAAAAAAAACAATAGTGAAAACGTAAGCACATCTGGACCTGCATCCGAGGTAATTTCTTAAACCAGGGAAGTGTCCTTTTTCTTTCCTGTAGATCTGTGTATCTTCATTTATCTTTTATTTTGACTGTATTGTCTTCTCATCGCCTTAAAATAAATGTGTGTTTAAGTACCATTTATCTGCCATGATGAAGATTACCATCACATTCCCTGTAACAGGTCTCAGTGTGGCAACTCTGTAAATATTCTTATGAAACTGTACTGCCCTCTAAAGGTGAAATAGTTCAATTACAGTCTCAACAAAAGGATCCATTATTTTTGTTGTTGTTAAGTGAAAGAATACTTCTCTGAAACCACCGCTTGCTAAAATAGAAATCTGAGGTAACGGCCAGTAATAAAAGAGTCTTAAAAGTTACCCCCAAATTCACAGCAGATAAATTAGTTTAATTATTTATATATTTACCTTTTTTTCAAACTCAAAAAATGTACCCACTGCATTTTATATTTGTGAAAGTTATGTTATAAGAATTCCCATTTTGATGATTTTATTTTAATGCTTTTTTTTATCACTGTATTAATTCCCTTGTCTCATATACAGTGGGGATGGCTCATGTAACTTGCAGTCTAATAATTGTAACGATTTGTACATTTTGTCAGAAAGACATTGAAACTCAAAAACTACTGTTTTACATCCATTGTCATCCATATCCCCTCGAAAAGATTATAAAGATCATCGTCATTCAAAATATATTTTCTCGATTTCAAGATAATCCCAAATTGAGATTATATTTTAAAGTATAAAAATGTTACTTTCTTTCTCTATTTTTCTATTTTTCTCTAACGCTATTTTTTCTTCCATTAATTTGTATTTCTCACATTCATTGGGATTTCATTGGGATTTCATTGGGATGTCAAATAACTACACGTCCCATGATTCTCACACCAGTCTACGTCACTTCCGCCTCCATTTCCGGTATAGGTGAACGTTATCTAACATCTTGCAGAGTAGAGCTCAACAATTACGTTATTCTATCTCGTAAATAATTGTATTTACTTATCCTGGCCGACTGATCCCGCAGAGAAGCTTATTGGAAAGAAATATCGATTACTCTCATAAAAAAACACTTCCGCGTTTGGGTGACGTCACTAGCTCATCTTCGTTTTCATTGGCTCTTCGCCTCTGCTTGAGAGATTTTCCCGCGCGACTCTCGACGTTAAACAACACACCGAGCCGTCAGCCCACAGCGGCAGAAAGCTCGCTAAGTTTAACGCACAAAACAGTGCTTTAGTGTCAGATAATGTCATCCTCCACTTATGACTCGGCCTGTTTGCCGGACTTATTACCGCTTTACTACCGACGGCTGTTCCCCTTCTCCCAGTATTACCGCTGGCTGAACTATGGAGGAGGTGAGTATCCTGTGAGACAGGCCGGGGAGGCTAAAGTAGGGTTAGCTAGTTAAAACACTGCAGCGTTGACCGGGGTTTTGTTATGAGATTTAACTGCTGGCAGCATATGTTGGAGACGTGTATATAAAGAGACATAAAGTATAGTTACTTTATTGCTTCAGCATAGTGTCCTCTATTACTACTATTATACTATTACTCATATAGGGGGAAAAAAAATATAAATATATATAAGGAAGAAAGAAAAATATATATATATATATATTTGTGTGTGTATATATATATTTCTATATGTTTTTCTTATATTTTTTAATATATATATTTTTTTTAATATATTTTTCTATATTCCTTTAATTTATATATAGTATAGTTATATATATATATATATATATATATATATTGATTTATTATGTTTTCTTCTCCAACCTCAGTGCAGAAGAACTACTTTCAGAATCGAGAGTTCTCCTTCACACTCAAAGATGACATCTACGTCCGCTACCAGTCGTTCAGCACGCAGACCGAGCTGGAGAAGGAAATGCAGAAGATGAACCCTTACAAGATTGACATTGGAGCCATTTACAGTCACAGGGTGAGACTGCATGCATCTGCTTTTGTTCTCACATTGTGTGTTTCTGATTATGAGTGTGTGTGTGTCACACCAGAGACATATCAGGCATAAAGCTGAATCTGTTTGTCGCCCACAGCCCAATCAGCACAACACGGTGAAGTCAGGGACCTTCCAGGCCCTGGAGAAGGAGCTGGTGTTTGATATCGATATGACGGACTACGATGATGTCAGAAGCTGCTGCAGGTGAATTGATCGCGTGGTTTATTTTGTTAAATTCAGCATCTCTTAACAGTCCCATCACGGAGCTAACGTAAACTCTCATTTTAGTGCTGCAGACATCTGCTGCAGGTGCTGGACCCTGATGACCATCGCCATCCGCGTCCTAGACAGAGCTCTTCGAGGTTTGTTTGCCATCAATTTATTTTGTGGCACGTTATCTTCTCATTTTCTGCTGAATTCACATCAAACACTTTCTTTCTAGATGACTTTGGTTTCCAGCACCTTCTGTGGGTTTATTCTGGCAGAAGAGGAGTGCATTGCTGGGTGTGTGATGAAGCTGCCAGGAAGCTCTCTGTAACGGCACGCTCTGCAGTGGCAGAGTACCTCAGCCTGGTTAAGGTAACAGTATTTTACTTCTTTAGAACATATTTATTTATTAGCAGCAGAGTTTTGCGTTCAGCATTGTGTGTATCAGTGCTTTTTTTCTTTGTGATGTTCTATTCACTGCTGTTTCATAGGGAGGGGATGAGACGCTGAAGAAAGTTGTGCTCACAGATCCAATCCATCCTTTTATCAGGTGAGAATCCGGTCCTCTTTAGAGTGACGGTCAGTTTTGAAGCTGTAACTGTTTGTCTCTAAATGTGACGACTGTCTTTAGGATTGTTGCCTCTGACTAATCTTACATCCTGTGATCTCCACAGAGAGTCTTTGCTGTTTGTGGAGCGATACTTTCCCCGGTACGCACTACAGGATCAGGACATACTGGGCCGCAAGGAATCTGTAGACAAAGTGTTGGCGCTGACGCCTGACGATATCCTTTTTAGCGAATGGGTGGAGAACTTTTTTTTTTTTTCGTCTCTCAAATTTGATTCTGAAATAAGAGAGCTGTAATACATGATCTCAACTGGACTTGATCTTAACTCCAGCTTTTACATGTGAGAAAAGAATTACAGCACTACTTCCAAACTGAGAAGAAACCAGAAAACCGTTGGAAACTGTTGGTGGATCAAGCCGAAAGGAAACGGGTTCGTAGTGCCGCTCGCATCACATAATGACATTATTATTATTTTTTTTAAAAGCATTACAGCCAGAGGGTTTATGATAACCACAGGCATAATAATATAATGTTCCTTCCCCCAGAGCACATCCAAAAAGAGCCTATACTTTGAGAAAGAAATCATGCTGCAGTATTGTTACCCGCGGCTGGACGTGAACGTCAGTAAAGGGGTGAACCATTTGCTGAAGAGCCCCTTCAGTGTCCATCCCAAAACAGGTGAGCATCGATCTAATGGGATTTAATCCAGGCGGCGTGGTGAGTGCACCACAGACGGTCTCACTGTGACTTCTCTGCTTTGAACTCTGGCCAGGGCGCATTTCTGTTCCCATGGACCTGAAAGGATTAGAAACGTTTGATCCTTTTAGTGTGCCCACAATCAGGTGAGCGATAATTTGATGCTCTCTCATGCTCTGCTGTGTGCAGCGTTTGATATTCGTCAGAGCTGAAGTCATTACTCCGTTTCCAGTCAGATCTGTGAGGAGCTGGATCGACCCAGGACAGGCGAAGAGGAAGAGAAGTCCGAGGACGCCAAGGAGAAGGAAAACGAGAAGGACTCAGCGGAGAAACGAAAGATCAGAGGTGAGATTCAGAAATGATAAGCTCATTGTGTCACACAGAGGAGCTTATGAATAGGAAAACGTGAGGTATCAAAATAAAGCAAATGTGGTGCATCAGCTGACATAATGCACCTTATTTACATTTTCTTGTATATTAAAAACAAGATGATTCATTTTTACATGTTGGTGAAACCCTACCCACCAATGTGAACCCAGGGATTTTGTTATTTATTCTTATATTTTTTATTTATAATTGTACTTTTCTGGACAGATTACAAAAGAACGAGCCTGGCGAAGTATGTGAAATACTTTGATCAGTTTCTGGATGGGATGGCTCGCTCGTGGAAAGGAGAACTTCTCAAAAAAAGTGGTACGTATTATTCAAAGTGGGTGAAATGACGGCAGAGCGACTTTTATGAAGTTCTTTCATGTAATGCATTTTTCTTTTCTTTTATTCTTTTAGATCTTCAGAAAGACTTCTGAACTGGATTAACAATCAGGAAGTGGTGCAGAAGACAAATTGTTAATAGCTTCCTATTTCTTAATCTAATATGTGTAAATTACACATGTGATACTGATTCATTCATAAACAAAACATCTCCGTACTCAAGGATTTTCCTTCCATATACCAATTGAAGTTGTTTGTCTGTTATTTTTCTATTGTACAGTCATTTGTGAAAATAAACTTGGTATTTCAACTTTTTCAAAATCTTGTATTAAAGTTATTTTTAATGAGACCAGAAGATGTTTTGCAGATTTTTTTTTTTTGGTCGGTTGATAAACATTTTTTTTTAATTGGCTTACGTTTCTCACTGATAAAAATGTGGGTGAGAAATTAGGGTTATAGTTTTCCAGTGTTTGTGGGATTCATTTTCTTCTTCGCAACTGCAGTCACCCAGGTTTTGTCGAGACATCTACTGTAAATTGTAGCTATCTTGTAAATACTTATTCTATAGAGTTTGTCACATTTTTGCCACATAGGACAGAATAAAGCAATATGTCTTGTTTCCACCCTAAATGTGTTTTTATAGGCACCTCTGCCTGTTACTAAGCAAATTAACTCATGTACAATTTCTATAATATAATAGTCACTTTCAGATATAGATTTGAAATATGAAACAAAATCATCTTATGAAGTATAGACTAGTCTTCCCAACTCTATGTATATAAAGTAGTTTAATTAAATGACCTCCAGATCAACCAATTACACTTATGAAAAGTACAGTTTACAATCTGTACTTACTTAGATTTTTTATGTTTTTATCTACACAGTAGTGCGTTTTTACATTGTTGTATTGATTTGTAGAAGTATAAAGTACCATAAAATAGGCTAGTACAAATTCTTTAAAATATAATTTATTGTAGTTTAGGAAAATGTTATTTTTTTTTCCAAGAAGCCAACGTCTTTAATACAACAGTATGTGGATGTGATTAGAATTTCTATGGTAAAAAAATATTATATATATTCCGATAACCCGGAAGTAGAAACCCCAACTCTAAACCGGATATTACAATGAAACTGAGGTCAGGAGTTCTCTCTCACAGCCATCTTGGATATAGCGTCCTGAGTCGGTAAGTGTCTCCGCGGATAATCCAACATCATCCACCCGTTTTTCACACATCCCCGTCTGTATCACTCGTTTCACGCGTTAAAGTAAAGTAGTGTCACCGGGCCGGCGCAGATATGTGTTCACTTCGGTCCCTTGGGCCGCCGATATATGTCCCGTTGTCCCACTGATTACCCGTTCAAAATGGGGGAACATGATGACTTCCAGTTTATCAACAGGCAGTCAGGGCCGCAGTGGGCTGTGTGACGATTAGCGTGAGGGTTTAATTGTGTGATAACTAAAACGTGACGGTAGGTTGTGTTACTTGTCGTTAGCGCCAACGGCCGTCAGAATTGTTGAAAGCCGTTGGCTAACGTGAGCTAGTCGGACCGAGCTAAAGCATGGGCTCAGTCACCTGCGAGTCTTTTATGAATGAGCTAACGTCGGTAATCCGTTAAATTTAGCATAACCAATCTTGCCAAAGTTTTTTTTTTTTTACACTATCACTTAACAATGATTTGTCATTGGCTAATAAACTGTTGTTTTCCTCCCCAGCAACCATGCCTGGTGAAGCCACAGAAACGGTCCCTGTTACAGAGCAGGAGATGCAGCAGCCTCAAGTGGAGACCGGTTCGTATATTTAAACTTCTCATAAAACGTGCATGTAATATGCAAATTGTACAAACAAAAACAACGGGGGTCCTGGAACTCAAAGAACGGGTGAAATGTTCAACAAATGGCCGTCTGCGGAAGGTTATTTGTTGAGTAGAGGAACTATATTGCATGATGGGTAGGTTATTGGTTGAGTAGAGGAACAATATTGCATGATGGGACGGTTATTTGGTTCGTGGCGTTGACTCAGCGGGCTGGACACTGAGCCAATGTAGCAGGTGACGGTTATTTTGACTGTCACACAGCCATGTGTTGAGATATTTGTAGTAGTTTGCCCACTGAGGAATCTGCAGTGGTGGTATTGTTTGCCTCGGTTTGAAAAGAGTAATCCAGGGCCCCTTTTCTTTATTTACACAAACTCACAATGGTGTGTGGTGACTTGCACTGACAACTGGATTTAGCACACAATGCATGGTGTTGTGTGTGTGTGTGTGTTTTTTTTGTCTTCCCTGTGCACTAAAAAAATGCCTTCAACCCACTTTGCATAGATTAAAAGTTGCCTATTTCCTTTTTGAGCTATTCAAATAAACTCAACATATATTGGTTTTTAGGGGATTAAACATGTTTAACAAGTTATCTTAAGCTGGCATCAAAACATACTTTTATAATGGTGGACATCTTTTGAAAGTCGTCTGTCAAAATATTGTGAATGGTTGCTTTTTGACCAAAATAAAGTATTATATGGTGACAAATGATCAATGGATTTGCCTTGTTCGTGTCAGTTGAGGGCTGTTATCCTGGATGTATTTGAGTATCCGGTTAGAAAATTTAAAGATTTCGCCATAATTCTCAAATTGCATTTACACATGTTTTTATAATTATTTTTTTTGTCTAGTGTTGGAAACTGTGTCGACTTGACATCACATCATTGTTTGGAAATGTAAACTCCATTGCAACAAAATACTCCAGAGCCATTCAGATGATGTTTGACCGAGAAAAACATCTCCCTTCAATAATGGCAATGGATAGGTAAAAATACTGATTCAGCTTCAATGTAGGCCTACACCGTTAATCTAATAAGCAATTTTGGCTCCCGGCAATTAAATGAGCACGATTGCCTGCAGTGTTGACGGTTTCGCCCCCCGATTGTGCGCTTTACAGTACCCCTCGTCTGAACCTTGCTGTGGACTTGTGCCTGCCGCGCCCTCTCTCCCTGTGGGAAGAAATGGTGCTCCCGGCGTCAAATTATCATCATTTTGGCCGTAATCTAATCGCCCTTTAACCATGGATGGTCACTACTGGACACTTCTCAAAATAAAGTCACATGATGGGTCATTATTTCATAGGGATTTTTAGGTTTTTGTTGGCATTTTTTCACAACATGCAAACCACAATCTTTGAAATGGATTTTTTTTGGGCTCTATGAACTTTGCTTTGGATCATTAAAATAATGGACACATACTGTGCTGCCTAATCAATTCAAGGCTCTAGTAAATAAATGCATAGCTTATTTTCATGCAAAGTTGAGTATAGATCTTCTGGTGTTTGTCACATGGACACTGCATGGGGTTTCGGATGCGGGATAATTTTTTTTTCTAAATTGCACCTAACACCCCCCTTTTATACTTTGGCAAACCAAGAGCCAATAACACGTCGATTAACTTCACAAACTCATCGTTTCTGTCCACATGTGGAGCACGATTTCTTTCTCACTTCATGGTGTATTCCTGAAGCTCTTAGAATGGCTCCCCAAACCATTACTGTGATTGCCCTTCCGCCTGTTATACTCCTGTTGCTTTTCCTTAATCAGCTGTAGGAGTATCGAATTCTTCTGCTACTCCTGAGATGGCCATTCCAGGGAGCAAAGCTATCCCACTGGAGATCCCTCCCGAAACCTCCCCAGAAGAAGCTAGCGTTCAGGCAACTGCTGACCAAGCAAATGGTCTAGCTGTGACTCAAGAAATTTCCGAGGCTGGGTTGGCGGCAACACCTGTCCCAAAACCAGAGACGACTGCTGACCCAGCGGGGGCTTCGGCTGACCTGCCAGTTCCTGAAGAGTTTGTGCCTTCTGCCGAGACTCCCGTTGTTTCCTCAGAAGAGCCACATGCCGCCACTCCAACTGTAGAGGTGCAAAGTCCGGAGTCTGTTGTTGCTGCTGAAGAATCGGCCAGCAAAGAGGTGGAGCAGATTTCCGTTGATGCAAAAGTCCCTGAAGACGAGGCCAGTGCTGTGGCAGAAGAAATTCCTGATAATCCGAAACCATCTGCTCCTGAAGAGGTCATTGCAAATGGTGAAGATGTCAAGGCAGCTGATGCCCCAGTGACTGAAGTAGAAGAGTCAACAAATATTTGCCTGGACGCTAAAGTGTTGCCCTGTGAAGTGAATGTCAACGTGGCTACTCAAAATGAAGATCTTGAGAAGAAAGAAGCTGTACCACTTCTCTCCAAGGCCATTCAGTCAAAGGAGTCCTCCAAACGTGAAGGCCCACCTCATTCCATTTGCCACCTGTCAGGTTGGTTTGTCCTGATAAGCAAGCACTCCCTACCGTTGACGCGATCCTTTCAATGCACCTTTTTTTATATCGGGTTAGGCATATTTTTTCCCAGGCGGCAACATGAGTGATAAAAGTACAAATGGAGACTGGTTTAATTCAGCTGATTACTTCTTTTTTTTTTTTTTTGTCATTTGATGGCTTATTTAAACTTTTTTTTAAAAATATGTTTTCTGATAGTCTACGGTGTAGATATCAGTCTTTTTTTATTTACCTTCATCAGTTACATTTGTATCCATTTTTATTTACACATGTTTAAGAGGAAATACTGAATTGTACTTGCATTTTAAGAAAAGGTAATTTATTGGTCGGCCGGTTCTACCTTGAAGCATCAGTTTGTCCAGTGGTACAATAGCAGGTGGCTTTATGCATAATCGTGATGTGAGTTGCAAATATGTTTTTCCGTTTGTCCTAATTGCATCCTGACTAAATACAGAATGTGGGTTTCATTTTGGAAGTATGGACTGCATTTTGAGTGGCGTTTTGCATCAAACTGAAGTTGGACAGGTATGTCCTTTTCTTAACCCGAAGCAAGGAGATTGCGTCTTGGTTTGTGATCCTCTAACCCGCATGAGGAAGACTTCCCCCTTTCCTGTAAAAAATAAATATTTAAAAGATTTTTTTTTTCTATTCAGCTACACCTTCTGCCCCAGCTTCGTCCCAGAAACCTAAGGCAGCTTCTGGCTCTGCAAAGGCCAAAGGCAAAG
The DNA here is from genome assembly GCA_023566465.1 of Cottus gobio. NCBI lineage: Eukaryota > Metazoa > Chordata > Actinopteri > Perciformes > Cottidae > Cottus > Cottus gobio. The sequence goes on along the minus strand of CM042215.1, from coordinate 5,337,857 downwards.
ATGCCAAGAGTGCGCAGGGTTTTTCTGCCCCAAAGGCTGTACCCGGCAGAAGAAAACGTTCCTCTATGTCTGCCTCTTCCTCCTCTCCTACCTCACCAAAATCTACTACTTCCCCTGCCCCCCTGTCACCAGTGCCATCTCCCCTAGCTACCTCACCTGGTAGCGCTTCTGCTAATCCGGCTAATCGCTTCACCCCCAAAATTGTCAAGGCTGGCAAACAAGGAAAAGCTAAGAAAGGAGAGGCGTTTGTGCCGGTTCCTTCCCCTGTGGAGTGCAAGGTGACCCCAGCAATTGAAAAAACAGAAGAGCCTAAACCCAAGCAAACTGTAGTTGAAGCTAAACCTGCCCCGTTTGAGCCAAGCAAACCCTCAGCAGCTGCTGGAAAGCCGGTTGCAGCCCCAGCTGCTTTTAAAGTGACCTCCAAGCCTGCTGTGGCAGCTCCAGTTTCATTTTCAGATACCCTTGCCTCTAGCCCCCCCACATCAGTTGAGTTCAAGATGGTTTCATCAAAATCTGCTCCTGTTATTGTAGCTGCTGATGATGATCTCCCTCCACTTATCCCACCTGAGAAGCCAATTCAAATGCCAGAACTTGTGCCCTCTGTAGCGGTTACTGCGGTAGCAACCAAACCCAAGACGGATATTGAGCCCAAGTCTGCTAAAGTGGTTGCTGAAGCTTCATTTGCAGCTGTTGCGTCTGTTAAACCAGCTCCTATTGAAGCTCCTAAGGCAGCCCCAGCCCAAACTGCCCCTGTTAAGGCTGTGCCAGCTGTTGCCAAACCTGCTCCCGTTAAGGCTGCTATGCCAGCTGTTGCCAAACCTGCTCCCGTTGAGGCTGCTATGCCAGCTGTTGCCAAACCTGCTCTCGTTGAGGCTGTAGTAGCCAAACCTGCTCCCGTTGAGGCTGCTAAACCAGCTGCTGAGGCTAAACCCGCTCCCGTTAAGGCAGCTAAGCCAGTTGCTGAGGCTAAACCCGCTCCCGTTAAGGCAGCTAAGCCAGTTGCTGAGGCTAAACCCGTTCCCGTTAAGGCAGCTAAGCCAGTTGCTGAGGCTAAACCCGTTCCCGTTAAGGCAGCTAAGCCAGTTGCTGAGGCTAAACCTGCTCCGGTTGAGGCTGCTAAACCAGCTGCTGAGGCTAAACCAGCTCCTGTTGAGGCTACTAAGCCAGTTGCTGAGGCTAAACCTGCTCCGGTTGAGGCTGCTAAGCCAGTGGTTGAGGCTAAACCCGCTCCGGTTGAGGCTGCTAAACCAGCATCTGTAGCCAAAACCTCCCTCCCTGAGGCTGCTAAGCCAGCTGCTGAGGCCAAACCAACTGCCGCTAAGGCCCCTGTGATTTGTGCCAAGCCAGTAACTGTGGCTGAATTGGCTGAGGTTAAGGTGGCACCTGCTGAGGTTGCCAAGCCTTCCAAACCAGTAGCTGAGCCTGTATCTGCTCCCTTAAAACCCACTCCAGTTGAGCCTACTGTTCCCGCCCCAGTTCCCCATAAACTCACATTTGCGGAGGCGGTTGCTAAACCAGCCCTTGTTAAACCTGAGGAAGTGAAAATTGGTAAGACTCCTACTGAACCCATCTCGTCACCCAAACCTGCCCCTACACCTGCTAAAACCCCGGTCAAGGTGGAGCCTGTGATCAAGAACGACAAGGGTAGTTTCTTCTTTCTCTCTTTCTGCCATCTGTTTTTCCAACTGTCTCTGCGTTCTGGGAACTGCTCAGATATGCGGTTCTCTTAAAAAGTAATGGTTGTGAAGTGTTAGCTTTTGAGAAAATACGATGTAAAGGTTTAAACAAAGATGCTACTTAGTTGCTGACATGGAGGCTTCTGTTGTTGGAAACGGTCAGTTGAGTGTGCGATCATAGTCAAAAAGCCTTTATTTTCTCAATGAAGATGTCTAGTATCGCTGTGGTGAATGTGGTATTTGATCGACCGGTTGGTTACTAGTTGAAGTTAAATAGCTGACATCACAGTGGCTCTTTTGCAATGTCAAGTTGACGGTTATTGCAGTTTTACATTTACTTTTTCAACATGTTAGGTGGGTGTATGTTCATCCTGGGTGGCCACAAATCCTGTTTTGATACTCTATTAATCTGCCTATTTTCATTCCCCAGGGTTAATGCAGCATATTGTATGACTTCCAAGTACATGCATATGTGTGTAAGAGTTGGCATGCCGTGACTGAATTTAGTTTTTTGTAGGATCCGGGACAGAGTCGGACAGCGATGACTCAGTCCCCGACCTGGAGGAACAGGATTCTGCACAGACACAGACACAGCAAGCTCAGGTGAGAGTTCATTCTGGTCTTGAATATCGTGTCCACGTCTGACATGATCCTAAACAGGAAACAACGGCCGTTTGTCCTTTACTCTTCAGTGATGATTAACACAGTGACTTTCGTTCTTCTGAGTATACTGAAGCCAACCTTTGTCCTGAGAAGAGTGTTTACACAATGACGCGCATCAAGCGCACCTGATTCCTCCGTCTGCATTTACTTTGACATAAAATATGGATGAATCTTCTGTCTCCTGCAGCTTGCAGCTGCTGCTGAAATAGACGAGGAGCCGGTCAGCAAAGCCAAACAGAGCCGTAGTGAAAAGAAGGCACGAAAGGTAATGAGGGATCTTCCGCTGTTTCCAGTGATGTAATTTGCACTTTCCTGCTTTTTTTTGTGACTGTCTAAATTGGCCACACTTGTAAAAATGACTTGTGTTTCTTGCAGGCAATGTCAAAGCTTGGTCTCAGGCAGGTAACGGGGGTCACCAGGGTCACCATTCGCAAGTCAAAGAACATCTTGTTTGTAATCACCAAACCAGACGTCTACAAGAGCCCTGCATCAGACACATACATCGTCTTCGGTGAAGCTAAGGTGTGTAGCCAACATTGATATGAGCCACCTTTCTTAGTCCTCATCCCTTGTAGAGCTGGTTGCACCTGTCCTTCCTAGTCTTAGCTTCTTATACAGCAGCAGGATACTGATGGAAAGATCCACGGAGATGGTCAGAATGGTACAAAAAGCTCTGCCGCAAATGTTCTGCCAAATAATGTTGTCTTAATCTCTCTTTTTACTGTGTTCTCTAGATCGAAGATCTTTCCCAGCAAGCCCAGCTGGCTGCCGCAGAAAAATTCAAGGTCCAGGGAGAAGCCGTATCAAACATCCAGGAAAACACACAGACGCCAACAGTACAGGAGGAAAGCGAAGAAGAAGAGGTAAGAGGCAGTCTTATTCAAGTGAAGATGGACTTGTTCGAATATACACCCTTTGGTTTAACATGAGATGTAACAAATTATTTTAAAGTTTGTGTTTGTCATACTGTATTGTATCTGTGCTGTTTGTGTAACTTGTGGACTGTGCTGCTGCCTCTTGGCCAGGTCATTATTGTAAATGAGAATTGGTTCTCAATTGATTTTACTTGGTTAAATAAAGGTTTAATAATAATAATAATTTCCTGTCATTTTTATAGGTGGATGAGACCGGCGTTGAGGTCAAAGACATCGAACTCGTTATGTCACAAGCCAACGTGTCACGAGCGAAGGCTGTACGCGCCCTGAAAAACAACAACAACGACATTGTCAATGCTATTATGGTAAGATTTCACAAACTGTTTCGTATGGAGATAAAATGGCTCTTGAGTATTCAAAAGGCCATTTAAATATCTTGCTAAGATCTCTGTAAATGTGCAAGGAGAACTCTTCAGTGATGATTAACACAGTGACTTTCGTTCTTCTGATATTACTGAAGCCAACCTTTCTGTCCTGAGAAGAGTGTCTTTATATTGTGGAAAATAACTAGTTAATGCGTATGATAATAAATATATTTTTCTTCTCTTTTGCAGGAGTTGACGATGTAAAGGGGCCCTGGAAACGAAGGGGTGAAGAAAGGTTGCTGATTAAAGCTCATTTATACAATTTATACCCAAGATGGAAATAAAGTTGTGGATGATAAATTGAAATGTTTATCCTTTTGCACATTATTGAAAAATGAGTGATGAGTGATTGTTGGCTGGAGTTTATCAGGTACCCCTAAACAGAAGACTGTTTTCAGATATGTATATGTATTTTTACGTCAGTTTTCTGTTCTCACAAATAACTGAGTCATGAGCCGCTGGACCAATCCTAGCATCGTGTTGGACAGACACCAGTTCACAATAAGTCACATAAATGTATAGCTGAGATTTATAACATAATTTGACCTATCTGGATTTGGTTAAAGTATTTATATGACAGTTGTGAGAGGAGATCTTTTTGATTTGCTAAATGTTTTAAAAAGGTCACAAGCCATTGAAGGTGAGGCATTGAGAACCACAGGTTTATTCTCAATGTGTTGTATTTAAAGTAATTCTGATCTGAAAAGTAATTGGTAACTACAGCTTCCAAATTCAAATACTTTTTTTATTTGTATTTGTGTCATGTGGCTATGGAAATGGGTCTTTATATTTTTTTTTTTACATACTTTTTTGAGTGGGTCCCTGTCTTATTTCACACATGCACATGAGGACGACATACACGCTCATACGTAGTACTAATGGTGGTGTACTATTCAACTGCTCAACAAATATGCAGCAATGTGCCAATAAAGATGGGGAAGGAAACTGCAAGCTGGTAACATAAGGATATAATCAATGCTGGATTAAAAATACTTTAATGTTTCATGAGGACATGTTGGCTTGTAACACTGCATTTAGGTGAGAAATACTGCATTTAAATCATTGTTAGTTTTACATAAAGTGTTTGAGTAAAAGTATGTTATTACACTTCATGTTAATTATGATTATGGAAGGCAGCAGCACTTACACCAATGTGTCAAATATCAAGGCTCAACAAAAAGATGATTGTCTGGCACTATAATTATGTTATACATCTGTCAAAATTGGCAATGTGGGGACAGAAGGGGAATAAAACTGAGTATTCTATCACTTAAAGGCTGTCTTGAGGGGCTATTTAACCATTTCAGGGTGACAACAATAGAGGGAGGCTGTCAAATGCACATTGCACTCATGACCCAGAACAGTTCTAACTTCACTTATTGGATCTCGCTTTATAAAATAATCTTTATAGTTATCATTTTAATGATTGAGTCACTCAAATTAGTTGTAATTGGTAATGTTTGATTATTCTTTTTAAATGTTTTATAAATAGTTAATGGTTTTACAATTTCTGCTACACAAGTGGATATACATGATTTGATTTATTGGCACCAAACCTATTTTATAAACGTTTGTTGATATCCATCGTCTATGATGGTTAATTTAATGTTTGGGTTTTTGACTAAATTATAGACCAAATGATTAATACAGAAAACATTAGAGAGCTTAATGTGGCTTTTGTGTATATATATTATATCAACATATGTATATACATATATGTATACATTTGTAAACATAAATATATATGTAATACATACATATAAATATATATGTAGATATATAAGTATATATCTCAAGCCCTCTGTATGGCTGTTGTATCATTTATATTCATTTTGCTTCTATACACCTTATAAAATCTTTTTTTTTTACTTCCTCTATCTGAATTTCTCCTCTGGAGATCAAAAGGCTTATCTTATGTTTTCCTACTTATTAGATATGTTGCAAACAAATGCACCTGAATGATAAGTACACACCATCTTTTTGTATTTATTGTTATTATTAACGGAGATCGCGTGCTCACCTCCCTATATTTCCATGTAAATATGTGTATTTTCTTCTCTACATTGTTAATGATTCATGATTAAGGTTATTTAAGGCGATCAAACCCCATTCATTATATCAGAAGATACGAGCCTTCGCGTCACCCGCAGACAGCTGTGGCTGAACGCTCTAGAAACGTCCACTTACGCTCCACCTGCGTCAGCGCCGGCATTCTCAGCCCCAGATACGCAAGAAGATCCGGAGTGGAGTCCACAGGCTTATAGGCGTTTGCGTTGGTTGTTTGTAGGCAGCGGTCCTCGAATCTTTTTTTGCAGACGTTCAAAGTTTCTTTTCGCGAGACTGTTTTTCACCTGCGCCAAGAAAGAAGCTCACTTCGCATCGAGACATGTAAGTTGTGGGGAGCAAATGCGAGCGCGGCGATGGAGGGAAAGCGCGGATAGCAACGCCTGCTTCAGCGAGCTAGCGAACGTTAGCCGAGTGACAACATGCGTTTTTTCGCAAAGGCGGGAGGTTGGCCTTGCCTCAGTGGATTATAAGATAACGGCACCTCGCTAGAGCCTCGTAGACAGAGAATAAAAACACACAATACACCTTTTGCAGGTGTTATAGGAGACTGGTGTCCAAAACATTTGTTGGGGAAAAAACGGCCGCGTTGTGCCGATAGCTCGGGCACCGCATGGCTCAACTGACGCTACGGTCCGCGTTGTTAGCTCGGCTAGCTGAGTTCATTGAACGACTTCGCCTTTCGCAGGCTAGCGTTAGATTAGCACTCCTGTGTGAGAAGTCCGTGGTTATTTTTAGTTTATAGTTTTTTGAAGCGTTACAAAGAAAATATGTGACTCGGGCGTGTTTTTAAATTCCACGCCCGTGAAAACGTCGCGAGCAACGTTTTAGTGAACGTTCGTGTTTTCACGCGCTAGCTTTCACGCGCTGGTTGGCTGCTCCACGCTTGTGTGAGTGTGTAAGAGGATTTGGGTTTTAATGCCAGGAGCAATATCGTGTCGGGGAAAACAATTATAATACTTATACTCGTGTAGTTCACAGAAAATAAATAGTAACTAACGTGTTTTAACTGAAGTCGGTGAGTCGTTATTGATTAATATAACCACTGACGTGACTGTAAATGCATTAAAAGTCTTATCGCTCATCGAAGATTGCAATAGCAGGGGAACGTTTCACACATCATTTGGTACCTTTTGTGTTTAATGGAGGTTAAAAAAAAAATGTCAATGGCTTCATTCACGGGTCTTCTCTTCTAACTACTCCTGTAAAGATGGATATCTCTGAGCGTTATTGGAATTAAGCCTCAATAATACTAATATAATTATAATCCTTTGACATTAGTCCCACCCAGTGGGGACTTGGCATGATTACAACTTTTTGCAAAGAACAAAAAAAATATTACAACAACGTGGAGGGTAGCTTGAGCCAAACCCTCCCCAAAACTGTTAATATAAGTTGTCATGTTTTGAGCATGCACAGATGTTTTACTTTTGAGGGTTGTGCTACAGGAGTGCATTGTGTAACTGGATGCTCTGTGGAAACCTGATACATAGGCTTTTTGCGGCCTTACGGCTATCCCACCTGTCACCAGTACCGATGACCTGTATTATAAATGTTTTATGTCTGCTGTCTGAGCGGTTCTCTTGTACAACAAATGGTAAAGGTTATGCCTTTTCATCCTGGCACGGTGTTTTAATAATCTGTCTGAGGGGTTTACTTTGAATGGGTTTGGTGATTTACTATTGTGTATTGATCGGTCTCTCTGTTTCTTCACAGGCATCCAGCAACAGCCAAGTGGTACGACAGGAGGGACTCCGTTTTTATAGAGTTCTGTGTAGCAGACAGCAAAGATGTTAAAGTCAATTTTGATAAAACAAAGTTTGGTTTCAGGTATGTTTTGTTTCATCTTGTAGAACAATTCCTCAATTTATTTGTCGCTAGTTCTGCGTTTACATTCCTTTTTTGTGTGTTTTGTTGAGTTTGTATTCAAATATTTTATTTCCACAGTTGTCTTGGAGGAACTGACATGGTCAAACATGAGAATGAAATGGATCTTTTTGAAGCCATCGACGAAAATGTAAGTTCATTTCGATTGTTTAGATGCCGTTGCGTTGTTCAAAATGGAAACTGAAACTGACAACAAGCTTGTAATTTCTTTTCACCCCAACGCAGGAGTCCAAACATAAACGCACAGATCGTTCCGTGTTGGTCTATATAAGAAAAGCACAGCCAGGGAAGCCGTGGCCGAGACTAACAAAAGAGAAGGCCAAGGTCAGTTAATGAATGCAAAAGGGGTGTTTCAAACGTTTGTAATGCTAACCGTCAACGGTACAATTAATTTATGGACAACATAAACGAGTGCTCACTGTTTTGTGTTTTCACAGCTGAGTTGGCTCAGTGTTGACTTCAACAACTGGAAAGACTGGGAGGATGACTCAGATGAGGAGATTGGGAACTTCGATCAATTCTCAAATGTAAGCACTATTCATCGATTCATACGCATGAAATCATTACAAATCCTTGAGGTCAATGATTGGCTGTGTCTCTTCAGGATTTGATCAATACTCCTTATCAGTTCAATTATTTGTCATTATTCTCATCTTTCTTTATTAAATAATTGTTTTTAATATATTTTTGACAAAAAAAATTCCGACCGGATTATACTTTTTTGCTATTTTAAATATAAATAATTATTTATTAGAGCAACAGTATTGTCTTCAATGGCAACTATAAACTCCCTAACATTTGACATGTCAATAAATAATATCACACTACTGAGTCATGTTTAGAAGTACACTGACATCAGTCAGTGTACTGACTGACTGAATGAAGTACACTGACATCATCCTGTCCTCCTTTCTCTACTGATGTGATTTAATGCCTCCAGGAACTGCTGGTAGAGGGAGGAAGGAATGCTTTGTCTCAGCCAGCACATCAAATTTCACAAGAATCTTAAGCCACGAGGCAAAATAAGTGCATACAGACAGCTTTGATTGTAGCAAGTGGGTTTTAGCTCGCTCGCTGTGTTCGGCTAAATCATAGCGTCAATGGATGGCTTTACTAGTTTTAACTTTCTCCACCGCTGATCCACTGGCGTAATAATAAATAACACAAACAAAGTACAGAGAAAAGAACTGATAACTCCAGAGCTTACCAATACTCTAGTCTTAAATACTTTAGCACCGGTTCCTGTTTAAATACAGATTTTCGGTTCCCATTTGGTTCACCACCCAAAAAACCTGCACACGTTAGTTGGCCAAGCACCAAAGAGTCAGTTAAAATAATGTGACTAGAAGAGGATATTATGGGATGTAATGTTGTCTCTTTCCCCCCCCGTTGCCTATAAATGTTCTTTTTGATTACTCCTTTAATATAACCTGACTTAAAATCCCAATTGGATAGATGTATATTTCAATTCAACAACTGAATATATCACACTTTGTGTAAAATGTCTGTTAGATACAGATTTATGGTAAACAAAGAATGGCATGTCATTCCACACTTTTCTCTCTTATTTCCACTGTCATCATAAACAAAGTATAATAATAATAATAATAATATATATAATTAAAATAACAAAAGGATTATAAAAACTAAACAGACTGAGTTGTTTGATTTTGGCCGTGATCCAGTTTGTCTTGAGCTGAGAAAGAGAAATATTTTCCACTGTTGTCCTACTTTGAGGGCTCAGCTTGATGTCTGCTGCAGTTGCAGCGTTTGCCTAATAATGAGTACTTAATAGTTCATTTTGGTTTAATATTACAGATCATGAACAACATGGGCGGTGAGGATGACCTGGCTGAACTAGACGGTCCAGAAGAGGTAAGAGTAAGAATCTTTTATTTTTATTTATTACTTTACTTCTAAGCGTTAAGCTTCCAATTAGAAATGAAAACTGATCATAAATCACATTTTAAGTGTCAGTGTTGCGTTCTGCTATCTTTATAATCACATGAGTAGCATTTTTCTCCCTAACCTTTTTATTTTTTATCTTTTTTTTAGGATGAGTCTGCAGATAGCGATGATGAGAGTAAGTATTTGAGACAATGTAACAACAAATGATGGCAGTCTTTTTTTTTTTTTTTTTAAAGTGTGTCATGACTTACGGTTTAACGTCATCTCTGCTCCACTTCACTTTCAGAAATGCCAGATTTGGAATAGAAGACTGTAAGACTCTGGAAAGAAAATGGAAGATCAGAGGGCAAGAGGAATCATAACAAATGTATATCTTGAAACTGAAGGCAGTGACAAACAACTGTACATATGAGTCAGTAGCCATATTTAAATCCATAGCCTCAGCTCCAAACTCTTGACCGATCAGTACACTGAAGGTTGATATGCATGGTATTGTACAGAGCAGCTATCTCCACTTCCATTTGCTGTACTGCACCTTTTGGGCATCTTGTTTTACTGTTAAATATTACAAGTAAGCACACATTATTTGTTGGAAAAGCTGTGTAGTCGTCCTCAACCGAGCAATATGTGATAACAGATTTACAATTTGTTTCCGGATTAATTGTGGTTTGAAATTATTAGGCCCACCCATTCCCAATGTTGTGGTTTTTAAGTCGACCAGTGTAGTTTCTCTTGATTTAAAGACACTAGCTTTGTAAATCATATGGATTAGATCTATTTTTTTGATTGGGTTCCTCTAAAGCCTTCCATTTGCCGTAAATTAGCTATCCAAGAAGCCAGTTTTTTGTTTCCGTGGCTTAACCTTTCAGCTTACATGTTTCCCTTAACTTCTTGTTTAATGTTTGAAAAATTGAAAAAATCCAGAAATCATCTTCCCAGTTTGTCACCTACTTTGGTAATCTGAATTGATTCCGCATATTTAGTATTTTAACAGTTTTTCTTTGCATACCCACTTAACTCACACACATGTTTGACTGCGGAAGCAAGGTAAAATGTTTTGCAGCTGGTAACGAGGCTTGAAGCTTAATTGGGCCTCAGCATCATATGGCGTGTTGCTTTTCTCCAGGTTCTTTCCGTTTGTTCATTTAGAATGATCCTCCCTTGTCGGCGAGGGCGTGTCGGACCGATACGGCGACGTGTAATGACCAAATTATATTTGCACTGTCAATAAAGTGTATGGGGAGACAAATAATGTTGAATTACAGTGGAAGTTCTTTTTTTGTCTACATCTTTCTAATAAACTGTTTAAGAATCATTCTAAATCTCTTATTTTATTTTCTAAATGACTTTTATTTTTTTTATTTTTTTAAATTGGTAAGTTTGGACAGAATACATCAAGTCGAGCTTCTTAAACGATAACCGATGTAATGTAAATTTCATGACATCTTAAAGTCAGGAAATATTTTTCCTTCTAAACTATGTTTTGGATAAAGTATTTCAAAAAAAAAAACTAAAGCAGCATAATGACTGGCAGTAACGCCATTTAAATTTGAACTGTCTCATAATATTTCATTATTGTTTTTAAGATTAGTCATCTTTGCACTGGATTGTAGATGGCTCTTTTGGTGTGATTATGAAATAGATTTTAAGATGCAATGATATCCATTTGATGTCCATCCTCTATTTTTTTTTTTAGACATAATTAACCTGATAGACTACTAGTCCTACTAATAATACAGTATTTCTACCAGAGTACAATTTTGTGTAACTTCTATTTATGTCTTTTCGGTGCTAGGACCCAGAAACCTTCCAGCTCCTCGGCCCAGAATATTAACATACTTCCTCTGCAGGCCTGATTTCCTCACTGTCATTTCCGAGAAGGTGACTGTAATTTGCAATACCAGTTTCCTGTCTTCACCCTGGAGCACATTAAAATAAAAGCCTAGATCAAACTCGCCTCAGAATTAACATTGACCATTAACCATTTGTGTTTGTGTTAAACAATGGTGGAAAGTAATTCAATATGTACACCTACTCATATACTGCTACCTTACTCGATTATTTTAATGTCATGCTGCTGATCAAACTCGGGCAGAAGGATTTTCCTTAGGGATTAAAAAAAAATCAGTATTTTATACACACATTGCACTATTATTAGTAATCTAATAACATAAAATAATAAAAATGGACAGGGGCTATTCCTGTTTATTTTACTTTAATATGGACACATTTTACAGTCAATACTTTAGTAATAGCAAAACGTAATGTAGGGTCGTTATTATAAATAAAAATACATATACTAATATACTTGATTCTGGCCATTGTTATTATAAATAAGATGTATACTAATTATATAAGTGATTCTAGATATTGATATTATAAATAACAATACATATACTAAAATACGTGATTCTGGTCATTGTGATTATAAATAATATTATGCATACTAATACTCTACTAACACTATAAGTGATTCTGGTCATTGTTATTATAATCGGGGATTTTCTTGTGAAGTGTCGTGAAGACATGTGACCGGATGTGTACGCGGTTGTTGTTGGGACGTTTACTCCTGCTCGCGCTGTTCTGTGATCATGGCTGCAATGGACCACACCAGCCATGTTTGCTAATTTAAAACCCAAAGGTTCGGGAATTAGTTGTTTATTATTTACCGCGGTGCCATCTTCACCCGCACATTAGACGAAGGTTGTAGAGGCACCTGCGCCTGCGAAATCCAAGGACTCGAAAGGTTGGATAGCTTTAACCTGAAATATCAGCGAAACTTTTGATGGTGGCAGTGTGGGAGGATGATGCTCTGCAAAAAAAAAGTGTGTGCGTGCAGCGTAAACAATGTAACTTCATCTGGCTGCTAGCTCAACGTTAGCCCGTGAACAAAAGGGGGAGCACGCCTCCCATCTGTTAACAAGCGAGTGTGGGTGAGTTAGCGTCGGTCGTTACCGGCACACCGGCTGGTATTTTACATTTTTTGGGGCATCGCGGACCCTCGCCAGTGCGGCTGCTGCACCTTCCACCTGGTATATTAGCTCACATCGGAGCGCGAGGACCGGACGACCGTTGATGATGCTAGTTAGCTAGCTGTCTAGCTAGCCCCCCCTTAGCTCGGCTCTATTGTGATGATTTAGCTCAATAACCTTGGAGCTGGAGCGGCTGTTTCTGCCCGACGGTTCGCAGTCAATTAAACGGTACTTCCGACCCACGGAGGAGCTGAACTCCCCGCGTGTGAACGTCTCCGGTACCGGCCGTTAGCGCCGTTGACTAGCAGGCGCTTTAAAAGTGAATCGCCTCGTTCAAGGAACGAGGAACCAGGCTCACGCGACTCGCCTTAACGGCCTTTGCTAAATTAGGAAATCGAGTCCCCACACGTTTGTGTTATGTGTGTTACGTTTGTGTGTGTGCGTGCGTGCGTGCGTGCGCGTGCGTGCGTGTGTGTGTGTGTGTGTGGGGGGGGGGGGGGGGTCCGGGGGTCCGTTAAGCAGCGAGTGATACGGTCACTGTGCTTCAGGCCTCGGGAGTGTGTGACCGGGAGATATGATCGCTGTATCCGTTGATACTCGGCCGAGGCCGCCGGTTCTCCGTGCACAGTTTTGGGCCGCGCGCGCGCTCATCACGGTAGATTTGAGTGGAGCTGATATCAGCGGCGCCTCTATCGTGATATCCCGGTTGTCCATTACGGCTCGCTGGGGCCTGGCATCTGCTGTTGCTGCGACATTTTGACGGTTGTTGTTGGAGCGAGATGGTGCTGTCAACAAGCTGCAGCTGCCCACATCTTCTGGGATAGACATTTTCGTGCATGATTACGTATCGTGTTCAAAGCTGCGTTGTGAAATTAATGAAACAAGACTTATTTGTGGGCATGATGTGATAGACATCATGCACATCTTAAGCACCATGAAGCGTTTGCTTCCACTTCTTGTACGTTTTACTTGAATGGATATTGGGAGTCTAACTCTGGGTGTTTTTTTTCTGTGGTTTTCCAGATGGAGTCAAATAATCATTTCAACTATGACACCCACTCCTCCGCTAACTCAGGACTGAAACTCTCCTCAGGGGATTCTCTTTATACTAATGGGTCCTCCATGAGTTTTCCTCAGCAGGGGAAGAGTGAGTATTTTCTGACTTTATTGTGCGTTCATGTACTTTATGAAGCCAGACTTTCACTTTCTCTTTTTGTTAACTTTCTTATTAATGTCAAACAGATATGAATGGCGAAATGAATGTGAATGGCGTCACTACTGTACTTGGGTCCGGGGTGCCTGGTTCCCACCCACCAACAGCTCCGTACCCACACATGAGCAACCACCACCAGAGCAGCATGGGCTACGACTACTTGTGGGCAGGTCACCCGCAGTACGGTCCAGCCATGGGCAACTCTCCTGGGCACGGGATGCACCAGAAGCAGCCCACACCTGGGATGGTGCAGCCTCAGTCACAGCACCACTTCCAGGGTCATGGACAGTACCAGCTGAATGGGGGTGTTGAAAGCTCCCACCAGCCCCCTGTGGCTGGCCCACCAAACATGCCTCTGACTGGGAGCCAGTACTGGAACAGGAGTAACCCTGGCCCACAGCAGATAAGTTATAACTCCCACAGTATGTATGGGACATACCCGAGTCAGGCACATCCTGGAATAACACCATCACAGCATCACCAGCAGCAGTCCTTACAACCCACCCCGCATCAGCCGTCGCAGCAGCACCTCCACTCCCACCGTCTCCCACACCACCACCACCAGCAGCACCAGCAACCGCAGCATTATGGCCTGATGCCCAATGAGATGCCGTACTACCAGCATCAACCCCAGCACCCGTCCCTTCCATCTCCTCAGCAACAGCCGTCACAGCAGTCTCAGCCCCAAGGCCAGGCTCAGATGATGCCGCCAGCTGCCCAGAGTTTTCCTCCTTCCCACGGCAGCCCGCAGCACCACAGCTTAGGCAGAGGGGGCAGTGGCAGTCCACTCCCCGTGGGAATATCCTCCACACCAATGATGTCTCCGTCAACAGTGCAGGATAGCGGATCGCCCAAAGGTCACAGCAGGGAACGGAGCCCCCATGCCAGCAATGTGGGAATATCTACCGTCATGCAAGGTGAGCATTTACACTTTTACATTATAGATGTTTTGAGGAACCCTGTTATTACATTTGTGCCTGGAATTGGTTAGTTTTACATGTTGACACTACTGGTATCTATCAAACTTATGTTTCCTCATAAATGAAATGGTCTCCTCTACTGCACATTTCCTCATATGTCACCAGTTGAGTGAAATTCATGCAGTCATATGGTCCTCTTCCTCTTTGTACATATTTGGTCTAGTCATCCCGGCCGCTGATCACATTAAAACATGGCACTCCCTGGTTGCATTTGCATGCCATAGAAGATAATTGTTCGTTATTGGGTCATCATTTGAGGCATTTTTTTTTTTTTTTTAGCTTCCCAAATGTGACATTATTCTTTTGTTATATTATTGTTAACATTGTTATTTTATATATATCTATGTAGTCCTTGTTTAATACTAAAATAAATATCTGGTTTTGCAACAAGACAGCTGAATGTGCCACTTTCATCTCTGGGAAATTATAATGGACACTTTTAATATACTTTTTAGACAAAATGAGACAATTGGTAGCACATTTATTGATAGTGAAAATAATGCAATCTAGCCCTGCTAGTTATTTCTTGCACATGAATGTTTAATATCAGGCCAGGATTCATTCCGGTGCTCAGCGGTGGGATAATGCTAAGATTCAACCAGCAGGTGCCACTGTTTGATTATGTAAAACAGTGACCATCTGACTCTTCAATACATCACACACTCACTGTGAATTCATGCTATACAAAAACACTTAACCGCCTTATTTTGTTTTTTATTGACATTTTTGCTTATTCCTTTCTCAGGGCACACAAGAGAAGCCGTCGAGGACGTAGACACCAGCTATAATGGCATGGAAAGGGCACCTGCTGCCCATAGGCTACCCAAAAGTTCAGCTCATGTGGGACCTGATTACCGTCAGCATCCGGAACAGCCGGCAGCTCCGCGACCAGAAATGGCTTCCCCTGTCAGAGAGGCGGCTGTTAATACACCTACCCTTTCAGTGTCATCTCTGCTCTCCGCATCTACCACGGCCTCAACACCTCCTCGGGTCCCTCGGTCGCCCACGTCTGCCCCCGGGCCTCCTCTGGTATCGCCCCCTGACGTAGAATCCACTCCACCCCAAATCTCAACGCCCCCCAATGTGTCCTCTACTCTGTCTCCAGCTGCTCCTCCCAGACTATCCCCATCGCCTCTAATGAACCAAGGCCTCAGGCCTCCCACTTCTGCTGCGACTGAGACATCCCCTGCTGGATCCAAGCATCTGTCAATGGGGTCCTCTTCCTCCTCCCTGCCTGCGTCACCTCAAACGTTGTCGACACCTCATGCTTCGACTGATAGTATGTCTAAACCTGCAGTTTCTTCAGTCTCTCCTCCGTCGTCGGATTCTTTGACTCATCAAATCAAGTCTTCATTGCCTCCTACGGCTTCTAGACCTCCAACAAATGTCACAACTGCACCCATCTCATCTCTCCAGCAGATGGTTCTAGGGTCCAAGCCCCCTCCGATGACGTCTTGCTTTCCTGACAGGCCTGGAGCTCCGCATGAAAGGCCCGGACCCCCGAAATTATTGTCCGCTGCCTCATCCATGGGTGCAAAATCCTCATCTGCTGATGTGGCTCCACCTCTAATGTCGGCATCAGGATCTTTAACCTCAACACCACCCGGCTCGTGTACATCTTCATCTGTCATGTTTGTCTCAAAAAGTCCTTCAGTTGGCAGTAAACCAGTTGACCAAGCGCCCGCACCCCAGCAGCGTCAGACGTGCACTCCTCCAGCTGCTGACTCTGGTCTTTCCGCAGCAGCATCATCATCATCATCATCATCATCATCATCATCATCATCATCACCAGCAGCAGCAGCAGCAGCAGCGGCGACTTTACCCTCCCTTGCAGCCCATGAAAGTCTTACAGCCCGACCT
Source organism: Cottus gobio (assembly GCA_023566465.1). NCBI lineage: Eukaryota > Metazoa > Chordata > Actinopteri > Perciformes > Cottidae > Cottus > Cottus gobio. The sequence goes on along the minus strand of CM042215.1, from coordinate 5,321,334 downwards.
CCGTTGACCCTACCTCTTCTAACCGCTCAAGCCTCCAGGACTGCACCCGTGTCCGCCCCTCCTGCTTTGGTGTCTCTGACTTTTGCAACGGGTCCGTCTTCTGTAGCGGCCCGGAGTTCTGACTCGGAGCAGCATCCTCCTAACGGCACTCCTCCTCATGCGCCGAAGCGGTCGTCGCCCAAGTCGGAGCACCGTGGTCACAGCGAGGACAGGAACGCGTTGGCTGACGAACAAAATGGGAAACCCGAAGAACACCTCCCTCGTCCTCACCGTCCCCAAATCAAACCATCGCAGAAGGCGGAAGCTACTGAGACTAACCGATCTGAAGTTCGATCGCCCAAATTCCTCACTGATCTTCCTGGGAAACCCCTGCAGGCCACGGTCGCTCCCAAGAATACACCAACAACCTCTGAAAAGCACCACCTGCAAAGCAGTATCTGTGAGCCGGAGGACTCCATGGGGGAGCAGACTCCACTCAGAAAGTCTTCCCATCTCCACGGCACAAGACGAGAACACCCGACTGACGAAGAGGAAAGTTTTAACTCTTCACACGCAGCGTCTCACTTCGACGGCGACTCGACGTTCGACCGCTCCTCCAGAACGGACGCCAGCTCCGCCTTTGAAAGGACCTCTCTCCTGGACGGCGACAGCTCATGCGTGGACGACTCCGCCCACTTCGACAGCAGCTTTCTCCAGAGGGAGGACAGCTCTCGGTTGGACAGCACTTCCCAGGCAGACGAGGAACCGTCTACTGGGTTCGACACCACTGGAGTTAGCGGCTACTCTGTGGAGGACTCCCGGGATGACACGCTGGACTCCATCAGGGAAGGGGAAACGTCGGAGGCCGACGAGACCAAGGACAGCTGTCCCACCGCAGGAGAATCCATGCTGGAGTCTCCGTCTCGGACTGAAGAGCCTTCTGACAACTCCAGTAAGTCCAGTTCGTACTCATCTGATCTCAGCCAGGCCATTGAGGTGCATTCCTAAAGTTCATGATCATGGAAACTAGAATCCAAGCTCTAGTTATTAGAAGTATGCCTTCTACATAACTACACTAATTGGATTTGTTTTTTCTCCCCCCATAAATTATTTTTCTTGCACATTGCTTTCATCGTCGCCCATTAAATTATGGATATGTTTTTGTATGTCATTATTCCTGTATTTCTGGATTCTGCCAACAGTTCAACGTTCTTGTTGTTTCTTCTCAGGACCGGAAGCCGAGTGGAGTCCCAGAGGACACGATACATCGGATTCAGCTGGAGGCATCAGCATGAAGACCGCTGCCAGCGAGACGATGACTCCCCCGAGTTTTAAGATGAGAGACGAGAACTTCATCGCCTTCAGTACTCCGGCGGAGAGCCTTGCTGTCCACCCACTCCAACCAGTAACCGATCCTGTTGTGTCAGCTGCTGGAGGACAACAGAAAACGCCAGGGAAACCACGCAAACCTCGAGCTCCAAAGGCAATACGGACTAAAAACCCTGGTATTTAACATTCTGATTTCAGGGGGAAAAAAAATAACGTTTTTCTAAAGTAAATGTTAGATTTGATTAAAACATTATTTCTCTTCCCTCTGTTATGTTAAGCTCCTGTGGCGGCCAAGCGGAAGCCTCGGGTTCGAACCCCTAAAGTGGAGAAAGTTAAGACGGATGAAGAGGGAGGCAAGGAAGCGGAGGTACCCAAGGGCAGAAAGAGGAAGAAGTCTCTCAAGGTGGATGTTAAAGAGGCATCAGGTGTGTGTGGAGAGGCTGGGCCTCCCACAAGAGAGGTCGACACCGTCACAGCCACAATTGAAGCGGTTCTGGCCGACGCTTTAGCTTTTAGCGCGACTTTCGAGAAACCCAAGAAGGCGAAAAGGGCCAAGAAACAAGACCAGGAGGGAAATGCGGCAATGACACCGAAACAAGAGGCCGAAACAGTCGCTGAGGACGGCGACGAAAACGATGACTACAGCTCCACTGCCGGTAAGAAAGGCTGTTGTTCACTGTAAACGGCATTTTACTGAGACAAGAGGTCACAGTTTAACAGTCCAATGCTAAACATGGTTGTGTACGTTTTTCTTGAACAGGTGAATCCAACAGGCAGAGGAGGGTTGCAACGGAGGAGCAGGTTCAGTTCCCGATGCAACATGGGTAATGTTCCCTTTGTGGAGTTTTATTCATTGTATTATTCTAGTTTCTGTAATATTCATTAAATCTGACTCCATTAACCAAAACATGCGCAACAAGCATGATTTTTAAGTTGACTGTGCAAATTTGTTGTTTAGCTGTCAGTTCATTCTAGTAAACAAATTATCATTAAAAAAGAAATGTTAATAATGGACTTCCTTCTGGGAATCTTTGAGCTCTCCAAAATGTGTTTTTAGTTTTGAAAAGTTAAAAAATGTGTGCAGTGTTGATGTATTATAACTAACTCGATTTGTAATGATGAACTCTCAACTGCAGTTGGAGGAGGGAGATTCGTGTGAAGAAGATGGAGAACCGCATGAAGGGAGAGACCTGGTACTACACACCTTGTGGAAGGAGGATGAAGCAGTTCCCGGAAATTGTCAAGGTACGTTTTCCTGGCGGTTAAACAAAACCATAAATGTCTTTTTAAATTATTAAAATCGTAGTCCGTCAGGGCAAGTTGTATTAATTATGTCAAAACAAAGACTATTTTATTAATGGCTATCTCCCCTCCCCTCCTCTCTGCCCGTTCTCCTAATTGCTTCCTCCAGTACTTGAAGAAACACATGGACAGTGTGGTCAGCAGAGAACACTTCAGCTTCAGCCCACGCATGCCTGTTGGAGATTTTTATGAAGAAAGAGAAACTCCTGAGGTCTGTATATTGTTTTCCGAGTACTGCTCAGTGTTTATTTTTGCAATCATTTGCCGATCCAGAGGATGAGCAGCGTTTAACACAAACATGTACTACATGTTACAGGGTAAGCAGTGGATCCTCCTGGCCAACGAGGAGGTTCCCTCTATGATCATGGCCATCACTGGCCGGCGAGGCCGACCTCCAAACCCCGACAAAGAGAAACCTCGCAGGGTCCGCGCCCTGAAGGGGGTGCAGGCCCGCCGCCCCGGTAGACCCCCCAAACCCCAGATGATCGACCTCCTCAGCAAAGTTGACGCCAAGCTTTTGAAGCGACTTGAGGCCAAGGGTGAGTGGCTTTAGACTGCAGGAGGCACGAGTGTGCAGGGATGTGTTTATAGTTACTAGTTAAGACTCTGCAAACAGAAGACTTGCACTGAACTTTTCACTGACGCTGATTGCTTTTCCCTTTTTGTAGAAGCTCTCACGGAGGAGGAAAAGGAGAAACTCGTGAAAATCAAAAAGAAAATGAAGAAAAAGGTATTTAGCTCAGTTCCTGTGGTTTGTAGTTTTCAGCTGTTTTGCTGTTGACGTCTCATCCTCATTTTGGTTGCTGTTTATCATTCAGGCAAGAATGAAGAGAAGGGAGGATGCAAAGATTAAGAAGATAAAATTGGAGAAAAAGAAAGCCAAGGTAAAGATGTAGTCCACACAAAATGATTCATTAGCACTTTCCTCAGCTCCACCCCTTCCTCACCTCCACCCGTTCCTTCTCTTCTCTGTTCAGCTTGAGCAAGACACCAAGGACCTGGAGCTGAAGGCTGAACCGCCCACGGCCCCGGCGGCCCCCCAGGCACCACAGCCGGCTCCGGGGCCCGCCGCGGTGCCCAAGAAGCCCGGCCGCAGGAGGTCGGTCAAGGCCGAGACTCCTCCGCCGGTGCAGCAAACCGACGAGGAGAGGATAGCCCAGGGCAAGAGGGTGCTGGGCGCTCGGAGTAAAGCCAAGGCTCTGGCTAAAGCTCAGGCGGAGGCGGAGGCGGCCGCTCAGGTGGCTCTGGCAGCCAAGAGGGCGGCCGAGAGGAGGGCGCAGACCCAGAGACGCCTGGAGGAGCGGAAGAGGCAGCAGCTGATCGCAGATGAACTGAAGAAGCCCATCGAGGACATGTGCCTCACCGACCACAAGGTGAGTTGTGTCACTGCATTCGCAGAGCTAACGTAGACTTAAAGAAACGCAGGGTTTTAATCCGGACTTTTAAACGTTGTCTCCATCAGCTCCTGCCGGATTTGGCCCGTATCCCTGGCCTGGTCCTCTCCGGCAAAGCGTTTGCACACTGTCTGGCTGTGGTGGAGTTCCTGCATGGCTACGGGAAGATCATTGGTCTCAATATACCCAAGGACATCCCCAGCCTCGCCACCCTGCAGGAGGGTCTCTTAGGGCTGGGCGACAGCCAAGTGGAGGTCCAGGACCTTCTGATAAAGCTGGTGGAGGCTGCACTCCACGATCCAGGCCTGCCATCATTTTATCAGGTGTGTGTGTGTGTGATACAGTTTTGAAAATTGTCCTAATAATAAAAGAGCAACATTTAAATTTGACGTCTTCCTCCTCATCCCACCCTCCAGTCAGTGAAGATCCTCGGGGACAAGCTGGTCGAGACCGAGCTGACTCGCACCACCGTCTCCGAAGTGCTTCGCGTCTTCCTGGAGTCTCACGGTTACGAGGTGGACGTGTGCGACGCGCTGAGGACCAAAACGTTTCACGCTCTGCCCCCGGACACCAAGGCGGCCATCCTGGGTTTCCTGGTGGACGAGCTCAACAGCAGCAACGTCGTGACGAGGTCCGCACGACAAATCAGTTATTCATCCTTTCAGGTTACCTAACCTAAAAGTTACTTTATTCATGTTTACATTTTATATTTCAGTGACATCGACAACACATTAGAAAACATGGCAACTTACAGGAAGAACAAGTGGATCATTGAGGGGAAGTTGCGCAAGTAAGATCATGGTTTCTCTCTCAAATTCAGATAATTATTGTCGTAATTAAAGCCATCGGACGTGTTGATCCTGATTGTTTTCTCGCTCGCAGACTGAAGGCGGCACTAGGGCGCCGCACGGGTCGCTCGGAGGAAGAGCTTTGCTTTGAGGAGAGGAGGCGCAGTGCCAGAGTGGCCGAGGAGGAGAACCTCAACCTAGAGGAGGGTGGCCTGGTCTCTGAGAGAGGCAACCGGCGTGCACGCAAAGAAGAGCCCAAACTCAGTGATGTAAATATCTGTTGTTATTTATTATCTTTTTCTCAATTAGAAATGGATTTTTCCTACATTTTACGTCTAATCTTTTCTCCAACAGAGTGAGAGCCCTACCAACGCCAGCATTCCAGAGCTCGAAAGGCAGATCGATAAGCTAGCCAAGGTGAGTCCAGGTTACACAGACGCAGCGATCTCTACGTTCATGCTGCTTTTCTATATTAAATATTCCTCTGCTTTTTTCTCCACAGCGCCAAGCGTTTTTCCGTAAAAAGCTGCTACAGTCATCTCATTCCATGCGGGCCG